>JBBMJZ010017713.1:0-10914 GCA_037833815.1 Zingiber zerumbet | reverse complement strand
ATCAAGATGCGTTTTGATGAATCAAGAACTTGCTTGATTGGTTAAAAACATGTCTGATCAAGCATATGGTTTGCTAGGAATAGTTCTGTCCTTGTACAAATTTTTGTAAGGGGGTTTATGCAGAACGGAATTCTGAGCGCCAACACGAGCGTATTTATGCAACACCTAGAGTAACATTTTATTTATTTTTGTAATGTCATATTTATTGTATTTGTGCTTAAATTTTTAGATTCTTTTTCTATAAGATTTTCCCACCTCTAGAGACTTTTCGAAAGAGGAAATTAGAAATAAGAATCATATTTTTATAATTGTTGCGTGTGTCTACATTTCTGATTTGGTTGATCAACTACTTGCATGCTCAATTGTTAAGTCAAGTCATTTACATGCTTACATTGTTATACTATACTTGATTGAATTAGTCTAAGTAATTTTTACTTCCACCATGCTACTCAATTGATTCAATTGTTTCAGTTATTATTTTCTCATAAAATTCTTAACGTTATTCACTCTTTCTCTAGCATCGAGTCCGATCCTACAGAAAATACGTAGACAACTTAAATAAGTTCAATCTTTTTTTACATTTTTAAATTTATAAATTACTTTTTATAAACTAAAATATAAATAATAACCACGAACTGCCAATGAACATGAACTGCCAATGAACTGTGACCCGAACCATCCGAACCATGAATCGCAAGGAACTTTGAACGTTAAGGTTATGGGTTTTGAACAATGGAATCAGCAGTTCTAGACTATCAAACAGTGGATTTCAATCTGTGGATTCCAAACCCTTGGTTGGGTCTGCAATGTAATATAAGAAATGGTGTTTGATGGCTGACCAAATAAAAATTTACCTTCTTTAATTCCTCCATTTTACTTGTGTAAACCTTTTCGGTTTCATCATTTCCATCCTCATAAAGCCAATCTTCAGTCTGCTGTAGACTAGCATAAATCCCCTCCCTTTCAAAATCATTAGCAAAACTTCGATATCTCTCAAAAAGCTGTTAATAAGTAAGATTACACCGATAAAGAAGGAAGTCGTCTAAATATTCTGACCACAACACAGATAAAGAGATATTACAACTGAATTTGGCATTACCTTGTTCCGAACTTCATACACATAAGCTTCCAGTGCATTCTTTTTGTCTTTTGTTTGCTCCATTTGTTTGTCCTGATAACCAAGGAACTTTTCTTGTTCTTGGGCTTCTAGCAGCCATTCTTTTGTGGTTCCATTATATACTGTCTCTATGATTAGCAATTCATGCCTTCTAGGCAGTCTTTCCACTTTTGATGTATCAACCTGATTAGAGTGTTTGTTAGCTGAATGAAAAACTGGGATTATATATTGTTAGCTGAATGAAAACAATATCTAGGTTCAAAATGGAAAAAATAATAGCACGATGATCAAGGAAATGGTGATATGCCAATCAGTATCATCTGGATAGCTCACATTCACTCATCCAAAATCAAATGTGCAGTTTAATCAAATGACAAATGAAATAATGATGCGTGCACTGCATACTCAAAAAAGTTTCGTAAGGTGTAGAACATGTTTTTTCCTACAAAATCTGCTCTTCATTTGATTGTGTATAGTGATGTAGATTGGGCTGGTTGGCCAAATACTAGGAAGTCTACAATATGAAGATACGTTGGTTTCTTGGAAGTGTAAGAAGCAGTATTGTGTCTTTAAATCTTCTACGGAAACTGAGTATAGAGCTATGTATACAGCTTGTTTTGAAATTGTATGGTTAGAGCATCCACATCAGCTTCCCTAAACACAGAATTTATCTTAAATTTTACATTTTATATAAAAAAAAATTTTGCATCAGATACCCTATCCATTTCCTAAATTTAGATTTCATAAATTTAGGTTGGGTGTCAATATATTCTTCTTTCCTTTTGTTATGGTTGTATATCCCTTGATTACCTCTCTAAGATTTCCATTATTGCTGTGTATATCACTTGTAATTAACGTCGTATTTCTTCCTATATTTCCTAGGATTAAGGAATTTGATAAGTGAGGATTAAGGGATTTGATAAACTATAATTATGGTTGTATCTCTTCCTATATTAGACCGTAGAATTAAGGGATTTGATAATTCTTGATGTTTATATATTGTAATCCTCTTACTGAAATGAGAGAAAACATTTTCAGAAATTCTCATTTATTTCTTTTAGGACATTAACATTTGTATAATTGGCACGTGGAATCAAGGATGCTAAGATAGCTGTCATGTCATCATCAGTAAACATTCTTCCATGCAAATTCACAGTTATCTAGCGGAATGTTAATAGAAAAATCCTACACCTTTTTAATTCAAATTAGCTCACAACTTTGCATGGGAGACCAAATCAAAGTTTAACAGACCCAATGTTGATCCATTGAAAGTTATACTGAATACTGATTGTACCAACCCATTTGATGGTGTGGAAAAACTTTGCAGGGAACATCTATGGACAATAGGAAAATGCCAAATAAGAAATGAAAGATACAAACTGCAAGCACCTCTCCACCATAAAAATAGGGGGTATACAAACAGCTTGTTAAAATCGGCAGGTAGACAATGGAACGCAAAAGTCCATGGTCCAAAGCATCTACAGACCACAGTAAAAAAGGTTGCATTGATCACTTTGCACAGGGAGATCAAATGCAGATGACTAACTCTTTTGTGAAGTTCATTTATGTTGGCTGGTATAATGAAAAAAGAGATTCACGAAGATGTGGAGCATAATGATGAAGCCATATTGTTCGCAATAGAATAGTACCTATAAACCCTATTTTAGATGGTCTATGAATTATTAGAATTGTCAGTAGAGCTATAATTATACATTGGATATTTAATTACAGGGTATGTTTAAGTCTTATATATGATGTTATAGTTCTTTATAAAAAATATACAATAATTCATTTATCCAAGTTGATACTAGAGTGGGATCCCCTAAGTTAAGTTTTCTTCTGCATTCCCCTAAGGGAAGCCATAAGTTTGACATGACAATATGGCCCCCCTACCTCCATCATCTTAAAACTCTAATTTTGTTTCTCCTGTAGACCTTTCCTCATATGATTAGTAACAAATAATACCTAATATTCTCCATTACCGTAACCTCACTTTCTACTTTTCACACATGACTCTAATTCTTTTACAACCCTAAAAATCTTTCCCATGCCTCCATTGCTCTTGTTTTCGGTTCCCTCCTTGCAGCGATGGAAGATATTAAAACAAACGACAGAATTACTCATTCTTCCACCACCTAGCTGACACCTCTCTTCATCTTTGCTAATGATTGTCTCATCACCCTTGACATATATGACCATCACACTCTCCACAGGACATTAAATCTCCTTGTCATCCACAAAGTTGAACTCATCCTCTTCCATTCTTCTAGCCCTCTGCCCAGTGTAGCAACTGAGATTCTGGTTCCGTTCTTCCAACTCTGCCCAATATGCAAAAGTGGACCTTCCTCCCAACCTCCCAATGCATTTTGGTAGGGTATTCCCTTACCAATTATTGTTTGTTGCTTTGCCAAAGGTATTAAGATTGTCCCTCCTACTGATCCCAAACTCACACACCATCCATAGTTTGTCCTTTTTCTACATCTATAAAAACCTGTCATGCCCTCGATAACCCATGTTGCCAACTTTTCCTTTAGATAGATTGTGAGCCCTTTTCTAATATCCCTCTTGTTAGATGAGTTCCTCTACTTGTACAGTATAAGGACGAGAATATCGAGGAATCAAAGACCATCATCTTGTAAAGCTTCTCCCATGCAGTAGGAATAAGGGTAGACGGCATCTTAAGCGAACTCAACTTTAGATGTGGTCAAAGTCAGGGAAACCGACTAGTGTCGAGATCCAATTGACTAGTGATTGAGAAAACCATGCCCCAAGTGCTTCAGAAATTTTGTATCAGTCAGTTGGTGCCAGAAAAAGTCAATACCCCTACTGGTGCAATTGACTATTAGCTTGACTAGTTTAGAATCGGATTTTAATATCTAATAAATATGTTTGATGGTTAAGTAATCTGTCAAGTAGGTAAGGTTGACTGATACTTTATAGTGGAAAAGTTCAACTGTGTCAAGGTTGACTGGGTTTAATAAAAAGTCAAAAAATAGATGAGTTAAGGTTGATTACCTTGATTGGACACTTGGTAGTTGAAAACTAACGGTGTTGATAATGGAAGTTGGAAGTTCTAATAAGTAATAGATGACTTAATGTTATACATATGATGGGAAGCACTAACCACTCATAAAGAATTGGATGCGGGCCAGTTAATGGGAAGCCATGGAGACTTGAAGTTAAACAAATGATGGGAAGTCCAAGAAAATTAGTGTAACTAGATGTTTGGTAGTGACGGAAGTCCAAGAAATTTATGGAGGACTAGATGCAGGGTAAGGATTGAAATCCACACGGTCAGGGGTGATGATTGCTTAACAGTGATGGAAGTTCAAGGACTTCATAGAGGATTAGATACTTGACAAGAGATGAAGTCTTGGCAAGTCATGGGTGCTAGGATGCTAGACAATATTAGAAATCGTAGAGTGAATTTTAAATGGTGAAATTCATAGCAGGTCAAGAGTGATTGAATATTAGATAAGGTTAGAAGTCTTAAAGGAGTGAATTCTAAATATTGGAAGTCAAAGTCAAGGGTGACCCAAAGCTAGGCAATAAATGAAGTCCTAAAGATGAGGAGTTTCTAGGCAAGGAATGCGGCAAGATTAGGGTTACAAATGAGCCAAGCCGCTCGTGAACCGCTCGCGAGCGGCTCGTTCAAAACTTGACTCGAGCTCAAAGTTGACCGAGCTCGAGCCGAGCTTGAAGTTGACAGAGCTCGAGCCGAGCTTGAGTCGGCTTGATTAGAATAGAACCGAGCTCAAGCTTAATTATTACTGGCTCGGTGGCTCGAGCCAGTAATATTAATTTATAATAATATAAACGAGCAAGTAATAATAATATATATTTTTATAATATATAATATATAATATATTAATTTATTTATTAAAATAATAATAATAAAATAAATAATTCGAGCTCGAGCTCAAGCTCCACTCTACAGGCTCGAGCAAGCTCGAGCCAGTATAAATCGAGTCGAACCGAGCTCGAGCCTAGGCTGGCTCAAGTTCGGCTTGGCTCATTTACAACCCTAGGCAAGATACTGGGCAATAGATGAAATTCTAGAGACGAAGAGCCTTTAGGCAAGGAAAGTTCAAGTTGGCTGAGGAAATTAGGCTTAGAAAAAGTCTTGGTAAGTCAGGGCTACTTGTACTAGGCAAATGATGAAGTCCCGAAGATGTATAGTCTCTTAGCACAGCTTGTATCTAGCCTTGGTGTGGCTAGAACCAGAGTATCGGTCAACTAATGAAATTGAATCCACGACGATGTTGTTTGGGCAAGTTTGAGGTAGAGAAGTTTATTGCAGTCAATTGATAGGTTATTGGTAGTCGATTGTTGAATTTGAAATCATAAAGTTGTGGTTTGGAGGGAATTATGAGTAGTTGATATAAATTGATGGATAGTTTAGTTGACTAGGCAATCAACTTTGGCCAATATGAAAATGATTAGAAGGGGCATTTAGATTGACTGTGGTAGTCGACTAGTGAATAGAAAATCTGGTGCAATTAAGAAGAGATGTTAAAATATGTATCTACCGAGAAGACAGTATTCAAATGCAACTTCAAATTCTTGTATCTACAATGAAACAATTGATAGGAAGACATCAGTTGACTGATGAACAAGTATTCAGCTAGAGAAGAGCAAATAGTCAATTGATGAGCAATTACAAATAGACTCAAACAAAAAGTTGAGATGAGGGGAAAAACTATTTCAATCGCACAGTAATGGCGGAGAGGAAATTCTATGAAGGGAACTAGTTATTGTTTCTTTTGTGTGAATGAGAAGGCAACAAACCTGATGAAATCATGGGTTATCTCCAAGAATGATGAACTCGCACATGCGATCAAAGAGATATTGTGAGAGGAAATTGTGGAAGTCAATCACTATTATTAGAGAAGTGCACAACTTGTGGGTGGTGAATGAACGATAGTGAGCTGACAAAGTTGATCCTAGTGTTGTGGTGTTCACTTTAGAGACAAGGAAAGCAACAAGATCTGTCACCTTCTTCCTCACAGGGGCAGAGCATTCGCCAGAGCAGAGGAGAAGATGGTGTTGATTCAATAAAGAAGAGGTAGAGTTGGCATGAATAGAAGCTTAAGGGAGGTGATAAAGGCAATGTGGACAAGTGACCGATATTCGCACCGAGGCAATGCACACACTTCTGTTGCTAGAAGGAATGGGGAGGTGGTAAATGGGCAACCCAAGGGGCAAACAAAATCAACCATAAGGTGGTAGAGCAATGATGAAGAAAGAGAGAGCAAGAGTTCCATGTAAGTGGATGAGGTGATCAACGGGTTCAAGACTATTATGTTGTAGAAGGATTAGGAATGGACAGAGTGAAATCACACCAAACGTCTCCAAAAAGATAGAAATGTGTCTAAGAAACATGAAGATGTGACACAAACCGTAAAAAGAGAATTAAGCATTTGACTTTGATACCACTTGATACAGCACATGAACTAATCGTGCCAACCAAAAATGAACTCTTAGTTAAATAGGAGGGGAAAAAAGGCATTCTAGCCCCTTCTACCAATAAGAGCAATTTTTTGTAAAACAATGATGTTGTTTATCCCTAATATATTGATAACAATTTCTTTAAAGAATCAAACAACTTTAGAATCTAAAACAATCTTAAAATTAAATAAAACTAAAAGATTCTAACCTCAAAAATTTTTAAAAAGCACTAATTTATCCAATTTCGACTACATCAGAATTATACAGAAATTACACAACATTTTCTTTCCCTTTGACCTGTCTAGATATCTCTGGGCTAATGGTTCATGCCATAACACTACTACCAAATGAGGAAAAAGAACTAACTAGTCCAATTCAAGGTAAAGAAAACTCAATCTAACTTATTTCAAAGCAATATAACCAAAATATATCCAGCAGTATTCTGCAGCTGTGAGACACTTAACCCTCACAAAATCAGGTCAAAATTCTCTTAGCTAACAGAAGGAAATTTCATATTGGAATGGCACCAAAAAAATCAAGAAAGAAGATCCATTCAAAGGGATACAATTTATTTTTCTAATTAAAACTCAATAAATGAGATAAGTAGAAATTTTAAAAACCTTTAAGAAGATATCAACATTACCATGGCCTGGTGATTAGTAATGGTGAGGTTTTGTATTGATTTAATGGGCGGTATTCTTCTGTCATTTTTTTCTCTTAATCTTCTTGTCTCATTATTACATATGTATAATGGTGTATGCTTGTTTTCAGGGTGATTGTGTATATCACCTATGTTGGTTACCAAAGAACCTAGACCTGATCAGATTTAAAATTTGTATATTCAAAGTGAAAGTCAAGAAAAATAAGGTAATCCTACAACTAAAGGGTTTATGAGACACCAGATCCTTACCGAGAAAACTGATGCAAATTCATTATTTTCCACTATTCCATTGTTGTGCACATAAGATTTCCCTTCGAAAGCAGACTCGTTTTCCATGTTATCCATTTGCCTTGCATCCCTTGGAACTGGATCATTGTCTTCATCTTCAATCAACTGAAGCAGTTTTATTATTTAATCGCAAAGTTAAGAAAGATGCATATTGCTGTTACAGCACTTCAAGAACAGCATAAATCAACAAACATTAGTACTTACTGAGACATTATCCAGATAAACAATTCCATGAAGGTTCAACCTAACTTTTGCTTTAACTTTATGCCTTTTTCCTTCATTAACTGGAAAAGGGCCAACCTGCACGGACAGCAATTAGAATATTATCTTATATAGTTTTAATATTAATCTATCAAATAGTGTGAAGTATGATGAACTAGTTCAGCTATATAATAGAAAATGAATAACCCTTTTTTTTTAAAAAAAAAAAGATGGAAGATTGTTAATTCAATAGAATTGTCAGAGTTGTGATACTTAGAAGAACTGCCGCTTTCTGAAATAAATGATGCTTTCATCACTCAGCAACATTCTCTTGACTGTTTTCTCCCTTTTCCAGAGTTTGTTAAGGTTTTAATAATCCAGCCATGTTTTTTTTTTTAAAAAAAGACATTATATTCCCGATCTATAAAGAGGAAAGGGTCCCTTTTATTGATTTATATTTAGTAATATTTTTTCTGCTGTTCATTACGAGTTGAATTTTTGGTGGCACGATCCGAGTTTGGATGCTTGTTCTTTCTTCCTAGTGTTTTGTCCTCGAGCAACCTGAAGGTCGAGGCATCCCTTCTATGCACAAACCTACTTACTGTCATGAGCATCCTATGTCAAACTTCATCCTTCTACGTTCATTCTCAAAGGGAGTTCCTTCCCCTCCCCATAGTCTCTGATCAGAGAAAGCAAGGATTCCACCCTTTCCTTGGTAGATTCTCCCTAGCATCAGCCACTACGACTCCCATGTGGGTTGTCCTTGCAGTGCCACATAATGAGGCTCATGCCATTTAACTGCCCAAAGACTCCAATGCCTCATCCCTGACATCCATATGCTACACTCAACATCAATTCCAATAGAGCAAGCCCCTGAAGCATCAACTTAAGCCTTTTTTCTCACTCTGCGATCTCAGTGTCACATAATGAGACAAACAACATTCTACGCCAAAATAGCATCGCCTACTTTGTCTAGAAGCATCGTTAGCTCCAATAACACCTATCATCTTCACTAAAAAAGCAGACTATACTGCTGTTTGAGACACAAGATCAAGAGAACTCAATGCCATCCTAGTCGTTGTCTCCACCCTCTCCTTGGTGTCAAATCTCACCTCTCCACCATTAGTGCTAAACCTTATTTTCACAAAAACCTCTCCCATAAGAAAGAAAACAAAGACAATGAATGTTGGATCAAAAACTAATCATTATAATTGGAATTTTAGAGACCTTTACAACTTAGTCCAACTAATTTGTAAAATCTTATAGTAAATGTCAATTGAAAGGGAAAACTACAACATCAAGATTTAAGTGCGTTAAAGATGACATCATCACCGAGATATAGCAAAAGAAAAGATTCATATTACTGCAGTAAATTACTTCTATTTAATTTGGATGCTCATCAATTTACTTAATTCTCTAACAAATCCTAGTTTATTTATACTTTATTTTCTTGCCATTCCTCCTCAAGTTTTGAAATTTTAAGTCATGCTGAAGTTTTAATTTATGACCGAAATGATACGATTTTGATACAATATTGTGTCATGCAAATATAGTTTTGATATTTATTCAATTGAATTATTATTACTATGGTTAATTTTAATTTGTTTAAGTTGTATCTTTTAATTAGCTTTCCTGAAATTAGTTGTTTATTTAATAATCAATTACATAGCTAATACATGTTTGTTTTTCTTTAGTTTTGTTGATTAAATTGTTCATCTCAGATTTTAAGTTAAAGAGTCCTACGGATAATTAAATTTTAATTTTAAAAAAAAAATAATCACTTGAAAATTATATACCTCTTTTGCTTTACACTTATAATGTATGTTACTCAGAAAGAAAATCACTTGAACAAGCAATGAGAAAGTGAGAACTTTTAAACTTTTCTATAAATTACAATTTCAAATTTGAAGCCATAAAAAGTTTTCATTCTTAAGGATGTAGTATTTTTATGGTTTACGTAATTGTGTTTAGAATTTGTTCACGACCATTTATAATAAATTTAAACATTAAATATCTTGTTGCTTGTATTTTATTTGATAAAATATAAAGATTTCTTAAATGTAGTGAAATAATTCAAAATGTTATCATCTTGTTTAATTTATTTTTATTTCTAGCTATAATCATTAACATGAAAGAAAAATGAAGAGATATAAGATTTTCTCAAATTTTAGGATGTAAAATATTATACTTTAGGCTTAAATTAGATTTTTTAATTTTATAATTAAATATAAATACAAAAAAATTGTTAAAATTTAATTCAAATTTCACTCAATCAAATTTGAAAATTTTAGATTTAAGGATTTTAATAAAATTAATTTTTAACTTAAGGTAAGAGAAAATACAAATGAGTAAAAGTTTGATCTATGATGTCACTCCTAATTTTCTCATTATTTGCTCCCACAATGTTCCAACATAAGCACACAAAAAAATATTTATCGATGTTAGATAACAAATTTTACATTATTTAATTTTTATGTTTTATATTAATTTTGTAAAAATTAATTAAGCTAAATTTAACTAATATTTTAAATTTTAAGGGGTAAAAAAAAAAATGGGTTAGATAGAGTCCATCGAATATAGTGATTAGGTAGGATCTAGTGGATTCAAATTAGGCTATAATAACTGTTAGAACCCCAAGGTTGTTTTGATGTGATCAACAAATTAGGTCCTATGGTGTTTTAACCTTGTGTCTAAGTGTGCAGGAGCTTAGGAGCACAAGAAGTCGAGCAAAAACGGCTAGCGAGAAGGATGGCACGGGAGAGAGCCGACAGGCTCGGTGCGTCTGAGGGACGAGGTGCTATGGAAGAGTACGCGGATAGACGAGAAGGAGGCGCGTGCATTTCCAAGGGACGAGAAGCCGGAGCGGAAGGTTGCTCAAGAAGACCGGAAGTTAGGTTCGGGTGAGGCCTACTCCGGATAGTCAAGATCACCCAAGCGAGCAGGGCAGGAGTGGAAGACCCGGACCGAGGCGAACGGAAGCGAAGGAGAAGACCCGGGCAGAAAAAGTCAACGCTGTTGACTTTTCCCACCTGGACTGGGGGTGCCCGGAATCCTATTTTTATCCACAATGATGTGGATTTTGACCGTTGCGTCGGGGATAACTTTTTATCCCCTTCCAGGCGCTTGGAACCCTTCCAGGTGCCCCGACCAAAGCTATAAATACAACCTTGGTCTAGAAGTTAAACATCAAACAAGCAAT
>JBBMJZ010017684.1:0-10916 GCA_037833815.1 Zingiber zerumbet | reverse complement strand
TTTGGCTTCAATCACTTCTCTCTGAACTTCATCTTGCATCAAATATTGCACCAAAAATTTGGTGCGACAATATTGGAGCAACTTATCTCATAGCAAATCAAATCTTTCATGCTCGTACAAAATATGTGGAAATTGATTTTCATTTTGTTCGTGAACGTGTGGCAACTCAGCAGTTATCTGTCTCTTATATTTCTGCTGAAGATCAAATTGCTGATATCTTTACTAAGCCACTATCCAGACAGCGTTTCAACAAGTTAGCAAGCACACTCAGCATCAGAGATCTTTCGTTGAATTTGTCGGGGGGTAAAAAAGATAAATAGAATTATCAAATTGGCCGAATCAAATTACCAAATTAAATCATATTAGTATTTAGATTATTTTAATAATTCTATTATAATTATTAGAATAATTCTTAGAATAATTTTGTTATTTATTAATTGGTCAATTGACCAAGTACTTTTTGAACATTATATATTGTATTGTCCTTAAGGCAAATATCAATAAACAATAAATTTTATTGTTCACATATTATTTCTTGCTCTCTCTATTCTTCTTCTTACCGATGCTCCATGACCAAGTGAGAGGGTTTTTCATGGTCAACATAAAAGTTTAGGCAACAAAACAAAGAAACGGATGCGTGAAAAGGAAAGAATTTTTTTTGAAGTGTGTAAGTTTGTTTTGGTCGCTAGAATAAACTTTCTTTTGGTTCGGTATGGAGCTTGGCGCGTTAACAACGTGGGAGGAAGTTTTTTGGGAAAGAGATGCATGATTTGATATCTATTAAACTGTGGTGCGTGATTTGAGTGTTAGTAAAAGTTGTGTGCATAATTCAGTAAATTGTCTTAAAATGAAGGAATAAGAGTGATATATAACATATATTATATCTAAATTTTAACTATCAAAATAAATAATTAAAAGCATTATTTATTGTCTACATTCATCCCGGGCAAATCCATGCCCAAACCAACCGACTTAAACTCAATATAGTCACATCCATAAAATATTTAGAGGCGGCTAATTTACCTTTTGATCATTCGCTTAATATGTATCTTTCCCTTTAAATGCGATTCTCCATAAAATCTACTAATTAGTCAATTAATATTATTTATTTTTGGAATTGATTACGCGCCATTAATTTTATATTTATCTCCTATTATATTAACTGCCTTTGTCCCAGTCTAACAAGCATGCATATGATTTTAATTGTTTCTTGATTGTGGGATTGATGGTTTAAGTGTACACATCATCAGCTATTTAATTTCGTTGACATAAAAAATTGATTTTCCATACTTTTTGGCTCTCTTTTTTTTTTTTTTTTATCTCCACGTTGTGAGCTCTATAGCATCATGGATTCACCTACTTTGCGTTTGGTTGGGTTGCATGCGTTGGCGATGAATAATTAGTTAAGATGCAATAATTAAAGAGAGATTAATTAATTAATTGAGTAGTTATTGCTTTTGAGTCATGCGGGTGAGTTGGTGCCATTTGCTAGTGTCATAAATTTAGATATAGTTAATGGTGTGGCATCACAAGCATGCGGGCAGTTCGATTGATGCTATCAGAGACGGAGTTAATCTGGAGCTGTGCTGGGCTATAGTCCACCCCTCTTAAATACCAAGGCAAGTAGAAAAAACAAAACAAAAAAAAAACCAATCAATGAATTCCTCAACTACACAAGTAAATACCAAGTTAAAAGGGGAAAACAAAGAAGCATGTGTTGTGCCCGTTTTTTCGATTATTTTTTTTATTAATTCAAAATATTTTAATTTACCAATAAATTTGTGTGGTCACGTAAATTTATTGTGTCTCTTCGTCTTCCCTATTTTGACAAAAAAAAAAACAAAAAATCTTGCCCCCTATAATTTAATTTGATTTTAAATTCAATTATTATTTATTTAATTAGTTTTTTAAATTTATTGTAATTATAAATATAGATCAATTTCTCTTCATCCTTGTGTGCATTCAAAATGAACTTGTAATTTGAAACCTGCTGTTATGTAATTTCTCTTTATCCGATGATTTTGTAAGATTGAATAGGTCATCTAGAAATACTTATATACTTGAATTTCCAGCTAAGGCTCACTTTATTTTAGATAATTTGGACTAGACGGAAGGTATATGACCCATGTTTGTCCTAACAACATACAACATGACTCACTTAGATCACTCGACCATGATCCCGCTTAGCTAACTAAGCTTGGTCCACCTTGGTCCATCAGACGGAAGGCATATGACCGCGCCGCACGCAGACTCACAGACTGCAAGTCCGAATGGTCCCCGGGCTCGTGTGACCAGCGCGCGCGCTCTACCATCAGTCACGTGGTAGCTAGGCACCCAGATTCGCAGACCCGCCGACAGCCAGGACTGTCTGCTGGCGTGCATAATTCAAATAGCCACCTTTATATTATTAAATTTCAATGTTCCGTACTTTTCCCTCTAACAAACTTATTAGATTTTCTATAATTTAAGTTTTATAGCAATAAGTTATTAACCTATTGAATTTTAATTTCTAAATGGCTTTAACTTTAAATTTTAATTGTGAGTAAGGTTGTCCATTTTATTTAGTATCTGTATATATTATCAGCGTTTTAAAATCTGTTATTTCACTTATTTATTATAAACCTATTTCATTATAATACAATTACTAATTCAACAATTAATTCTGTTTTTGGTAATACATGTTAGGCAATTGTCCTTCGTCTGCTTCTTATTATTATTACCTCACCAACTTCCTTTTTCATTAATTATTAGCCATCTAATCTTTCTTTTTCTAAAATGTCTCTCGATTATTCAAACGTACATTCAACAAATTGACTTAAGGAAGATATATAATAGTTGATTAATTAGTGATATATTAATCTCGTAGTTATTATAAATTCAAAATCGAACTCTTAAATTCATTTAATAATTTTACTTAAAGAGACTGAGTATAATCATTATATGAAAATTTTGATCCTCGATTCACAATAGAAGTCAGGTGTTATTATTTTTAAAATCTCTTCAATTATATATTTCATTCCTTAAATATTATTAAGATGGTAAGCAATCAATATATTTCTAAAGTCATAAAGATAGTAAGTCAGTTTTATATAGCGGATTGAAAGAAATAAAATTCTCAGATAGGTATGTCTCAAATATTGCTCAATTCATGTATATTAACAAGTTAAAGATGTTTAGAATGAAAAGTCATAATTCTCATGTATTCATATAAAGACTTATTCCAGCAACTTTTCATGACTTACTTTCTCAAAATATTTGGCAAGCACTTACTTACAAAATTGAGCATATTTTTAGAAATTTGATAGCGATGTGTATTATGATGAATGATATGCTTCAGCTAGAACAAATATTCCTTTCATACTATATAAGCTAGAGTGCATATTTTCACTTAATTTTTTTTTGATTCAATGGAACATCTACCATTATATTTACCATACGAGTCACAAATAACTAGTCTTGTGCAATACAAATGGATGTATCCATTCGAACGATTTTTGAGAAAATTAAAAAATAATGTTCGTAATAAAGGAAGAGTTAAGGTTTCAATATGTAATACTTATATGGTTAAATAAACATCTTCTTTATGCTCCTATTATTTTGTTGATAATATGAAGCCAGACATCACAAGTGTCTTAAAAATTATGATGATGTTCAAAGTCGATAGACACATTGATGCTTACTATTTTCAAGTTTCCTGGTAAACCAATAAGTGCATTTATTTTTAGATGGTTAACTCAAGAAGAATATCATATTACAAGAATATACATACTCATGTCAAACCATACATAAAGTAAGTTGATTTCTCTAATCAAACATTTATCCCTTGTTTAATTTGTTTGCTTAATATTCCAATTTTCTTAAAATTATATACGTTCCCAGCTTGTATTCACAAAATTCATCAATGGGTGCAAGTGAGGTAGTTGCAAAGTTAGAGACTGAATTTACATTATGGTTTCAAATATAAGTAAGTTAGAGAATTTATAAAAAAATTTAGTTCATGTGCATTAAGAAGTGCCCTAATTTATATCATAACTATTTTTATAAGTGAAAGACTATAAAATATCAAATATATAAGATGATAAGATAATGAATATTGCATCAGGACTCTTCCGTAAAATAAAGGCGTACTCTGGTCACTATGTTAATGATCACATTCTACGTGGCACAACAAGATTTATGGAGATTAACCTATAATTCTGGTATTTACGTCAAAGGATCCATGAGCAACAGTAACACTGAGTTTGATTACTATGGTAGACTTGATAAAATTATAGTGGTTAAATATCTTACATTACCTATAAAAAGGTGTGTGTTATTCAAATATTAATAATATGATCAACCCCCAAGAACAAGTTTGAATAACACACAACTCTTCATGGAAAAGTTGATGTCGCCTAGATTGCATCAGATGATAACTTGGATCTTTTCACTAAGGCCCTTAAGATATTTAGTTGAAGTTAATACAAACAAAAGATTGCATGGCCCCCAATAACATGGACAACTCGTCATGGCACTTAACCTAAATCCAAATTATAATTTAGTTGAGGTTAATACAAACAAAAGATTCAACAAGTTTGAACCTTTTATTTTCGGAGTACAAGCGGGTTAAGTGTTCTATCTTGAATTCCATATGAAGAGAAAATATAGTAAATGGTTGTCTGTTTGTCTAATAAAGCCTCGCTCGACTATAAAATTGTCGAACACCATCATTATTCAAAACCATAATGCATTTCAAAATGATGAAATGGAGAGTCATTTAATTGATTCACAATTCTAATCCACATCTCAATTACTTGTAGATGTTAATGTTACTTACAAGGATATAGATGATGAAGAGATATACGTCACTACAAAAAAATAGGGTTTCAGAAACTTGAAAATCCATTTTTGAAAGTCACTTTTCTGTCTCTAAAAAATGTTTGAGACGAAATATTCCGTGTCTAAAATCCATTATTGAAAGTCTCGTTGCTAATTCAGGAGACGGAAATATTCCGTCTCTAATTTAGAAATAGATTGAAAAGTCATTTATAAATCTATTTTTAAATTAACCAAATAAAATTAATTTTAAATAGAAAATATGTCTCTAAATTTTATTTTAAATCCGTAATTAATCCATTTTAAATAATATATAAAAAATAATTTAATCTATTTATAAATTTGTTTATAATTTTATTTATAAATCCATATATAATTTTATTTTTAAACTTATTGCTAATTTTTTTATTATATTATATTTCTATATTCTTATCTACTACAAGAAATACTCACACATTTCAAATAAATATTTAAAATAACTAATTTTTAATCTAAACATATCATAAAATTAACATTGGGATAAATAAATATTTACATCCTCTAAGTAAATGTATAAATTTTTAAATCTCACCTCAAGTAATCTAATCTTTACATTCTATCACAATGCTCACGGTCACAGAACCAGATCCTTCTAGATATAAATAATTTGAATATTTCACCTCTTGAATCATTTTACAAACCTTCTCCTTGAGATTTTCTTTACTTTGTCTACCTTACTTGGTAAACTTTTCTTTCCTCTATCTATTTTCTATAATAAGAAGTTCTAATACTTTTTTACTTTCAATAATTCTTCAGCTATCCTCTTGTTAGTAGCATGCATGTCTACGATTTCTTCCCTCTGCCCTCCCTTGTCTTGAACTCCATGAGATGAATTATTTCGTACGGATTAATGAACCGACCAAGTTTGTTGAGACAATATAGAAAATCAAAACATGAAATGAGTAAGTTTAATAAATATAAAAGCAAGCATGCATTGAGAAAACTTATATTAAAAAAAAATGATAACTTACCAATAGTACAAATTTATATTATCTCCATTGAAATTTGGACCACAACTTAGGGAAGAAATGAGATAATCAAACTTAGGACAATTAACATACAATAACATTAATTTTTTAGAAATCTATAATTGAGTCTGGGTCCTAATTCTAATATTCTCACAAATATATCATCAACAACATTCTAATTAATAAATTATATTTTTAATTGATATCAAGTTAATTATCCTAACTGATTTTCTAAGTCTTGGCTTATCTGCCATCATTGTAATCTTCAAAGCCCCTCAACAAAAGGGAAAGCACTTTTCATCCCGAGAGTCCAAAATAACTCATGAACATACATACTGTAACGCCCCTAGTTATTTTTTTTCTACAATTCGTAAATAAATCTATGGACATCACTTGCTTATACTTCCATAGCGATTTCTTAGTTCAAATAAAATTATATAGAAAATTTGAAAAAAAACATAGCTAAATGCGAAAATTAAACTTATAGGTCTTTGGTTTTTGCTGTCATTGTCCCAAGCTGGCTCACTAATCAATGCCTCCCGTCTCATTTGTTCTATTGTCTGAAAAAAAATCTATTGAAATCTATGAGTTGAGAGACTCAGTATGTTCAAAACTGTGTTAGATAATAGTTAGTATCTATATCCTAGTGTACTAAGGAAAAAAAACATATGCTAGGTGACTTAGGTCTTGATCACTTGCATGCCCTAGACAGGAACACAAGCATTAGGGTTTACATAAGCATAAGATCGTATACTAACATAAACATGAGCATTTACATATGCCTAGGCACAAGCATAAATATAAACATAAACATAGTCATAAACGTAAACGTGAACATGACTTGAACATATTGGGATGCGTACTTTTAAACATATCATTGTGATGGTATAGTTGCACTTAGCAGTACCGTAACATAAGTTGTTGATCAAACAACTACCCTAGGCTAGGTTGGTAGGGGTCCGAACTTAGGACCGAAGTCTCCCTTTAATCAGGCGCGCTCATCGGGCGTAAGTCCCCAGATCATACCACTATCCCAGAACATAACTTAATTGATTCTGGCGCGCTCACCGGGCTTAGATCCCCAGATCATACCATCATCCCAGAACATAACCTAATTAATTTATTCTGGCACGTTCATCGAGCGTAAGTCTCCAGCTCATACTACTATCACAGAATATAACCTAATTAATTCTAGCGCACTCACCAGGCGTAGGTCCCTGGTTCATACCACCATACCAGAACATGCACTTACCCGTAACACATTAAAACAAGGAAACAAATATGCATATTATCATTAATTCTAAAACATATATAATTAATAGGTACATCTTCGTAAGTGAGTTTATTTCACGAGTATTTTAAGGTTATCATAATGAGAAGCAAGAAGCAATATGAACTTACCAAATCTAGAGATTCGAAACCTATATATAGCACATATAGTCATCATGTAGAACATAACTCAAATACGTAAAACGAGTAGAAATAAAAAAAAAAATCTAGTTACTGGACAAAACAATTGTGTAAATCTAAGCTGGGGAAAATATTACATGAAAGTAATTATTCCATTTAATGAAGCAAATCGCAAGCGGGTTACTCACTTATTACTTTATTCAATTTGTTTTAAAGACATGCATGAAAACATACCTGATTTACAAATTTTAAACTAATTATTTTCTTTATGGTGAGTTCCATGTCTCCTTGTTGGCTAAGCATTAAAATTTAATTTAAGACAAGGTTGATTTATAACAAATCATAATTATAAATGTTATATATATATATATATCTCAGTAATAGAGGTAATTAAAGAAGAAAAATTAAGATTTTTAAAAAAATACTTGTGCATACTCTGCACTTTGACATGGTATTTACCTATTATAAACCCTCTTCAAAACCTTAAAGCCAAATCCATACAAGCATATCTATTCTTTTATAGAGCACTATTATCACACTTAAGCATGAAACATTTATGCATATATTTCCATAAAATATCATAAACAGTATAAAGGCTAGAAGTCAAAATTACACATGCACTTACTTACCCTTAACACATTAAAGTATAAGAACAAACATGCATATTATCATTAAAACATGATTGAACCTATCTCTATAGTCCATGATTAAATTATACTAGAATAGCTTAATCAAACATTTATCATATATATAAGAAAAATTCATAACATGCATGGTCATGAGACATTGTTATCCGTACGTATCATCTAGTAATTTTCCACACCTACTACAAGTCTAAAGACGGCGTACAAACCCTTAAAAAGAAACTTAAGAAGATAACTTAAATTAGGACATCATACATCAATCCTTGGTACCTAAAATTGATAAATCATAGGAACTAACTAGAGCATTACAAGTTAGAAAACATGCCTTTGAGTCTTTTCCTATTACCCTTCTCTTCTTGTCTTCCCTTGGAGCTAGGAAACTGGTGTAACTTAGTGAGGGTGGGGGCTTAGTGCCGGCGGAACTCAAAAGAGTAAGGTAGAGTTTTTAGATAAGGGTTTTATAGAAGATGGTAGTTCTTGAACTTTATCTCTTTTTTTTTTTCTTTACACTAAGTTTTATTCATCTAACTCCGCTCATGATGACCGGTCATGGCCGGTCCCAAGCCCGGATAAAGGAGGAGGGTTGCGTTAGGTTGCCAGCCAGCGTTAAAACTATGGCAAATATTAATGAACAGCCGACCCCACCTAATGGGAAAAGGCTTGGTTGTTGTTGTTGTTGTTGTAAATTTTATTCATCTATAAATACGAAGTCCTATAATAATTTCTTTTTTATATATACCAAGTCATCAATTTTCCTATCTATCTCTCTCTCTCTATTTCATTTCATATTGTTTAGAAGGATAATTTATATGCATAAATTATATAAATACTAAGTCTTTATATATTTGTATCTTATTTTTTTTTAAAACATAATTGACTAATCTAAATTTCCTAATTATAGGTTAACTTAACAAATTAAATGTAAATAAATTCTTAATTAAATTAAATAAATATCCTTAATTAAATGAATTCTAAATATTATTGTAATTAATTTAATAAATCCCTTAAATAAATATGGATTCTAATTATAATTTAATCTAATAAGTCCCCTTAATTAAATAAGGGCTTTCGAATACTACACATACACTTAGTCTTAGTAGAAAGCTACAAATTTTCCAATAGCTAAACCCTAGTCATCTTCTATTTGATGCACAACCAAACTTTCTTCACCATTATTTTTTGGTCCACTTGAAATGCTGCAGTCATATAAATAAGATCTTATCAAACCAAATAATAAATTTCTTTTGTCAATTATATTTATACTAGAAAAAGAAACTCATGGAGTTTAAATTTTGAACCAAGCATATATAAATTACTTTGATAGATATTTCATAATAGTAGTGAGTCACCATATTCTTAAAAACCAATTTTAGAAAACTACTATCTTATTCACTAGATTTTCCAATCAAAATATATGAAATTACATATGGAACACCAACCAACTCATCGACCTTGATATTTGACATTATATTCTAATACAATCTACAAAATTTAGAATCATAGATATATTGTATCTTAGTAAAGTAATCTAACAAGTTTAAAAGACATCATTTAGTATTTATCTTGCATTGCAGCTGTCTAGCGTTGATAGGAGAGGAACCACTAAACAAATTCAATGATTTAACACGGAATGTCTGTCGCCTTTTATCTAATGAAAAGTAGTTTCTTGATTAAGAAATTATTAGTATCCCAAGGTAGTTTTGATGTAATCAAACAAGTTAGGTTAGGTTATGTTGTGTTTAACCCTGTGTCTAAGTTTGCAAGAACTTAGGAGTATAGGAAGTTGAGCAAAAGACGCATGCAGCTAGCAAGAAAGACGACACGAGATAGAGTCGATGAGCTCGGTGCGTTTGAGGGATGAGGTGCTGCGGAAGAGTACATCGGCGGACGAGAAGGGAGTGTGTAGTGTTTTCGAGGGACGAGAAGCCGGATCAGAAGATTGCTCGAAGAGCAAAAGATGCAGCTGTCTGAGGGACGAAAAACTGTGGAAGAGTACGCTAACAGACGAGAAGGAAGCACGTGACCATTCCGAGGGACGAAAAGCCGGAGTGGAAGCTTGCTCGAGAACGCCAAAAGTTGGGTTCGGGTGAACCATATTCCGGATATCACCCAAGTGAGCGGAGTCGAAGCGGAAGGCCCAGACCAATGCTAGCGGAACTAGAGGAGGCCAGGACCAAAAATCAGCAAAGGGCTGATTTTTGGCCCAGGGGCGCCCGGACCAGTCCGGGGAGCCGGGAACCCAAGTTTCATCACTTTTAACATGACCTTTGACCGTTGCATCGGGAATAAGGTTTTCTCCCATTCCAGGCACCTGGAAAGCTTCTAGACACCCTGAGCAAGGTTATATAAACAACCCTGCTCCCAGAAGTTAACTACAACAAGAAAGATCTAAGTAACACTTGTACATACTTTCTTTTATGTTTAGCTTTGTGATTTTGAGCTTTCATTGCTGTAAAGAGGCTTCCCCGCTTGAAGGAGAAATTAGTGCTACTTCATTTGCCTTGGATTAACAACCTCCCCGATTGTAACCAAGTAAACCTGCTATGCCTCTATCTTTTAGTTTATTATTCATTCTATATTTATGCAAGTGTTATTTTAAATTATAAGCCCGAGAAAGGTTCTTTTTGCTTGATTTGTGTAGGGGTTATTCACCTCCCCTCTAGCCAGCCGCCAAGGGCCCTAACAAGTGGTATCAGAGCTAGGACACCTCAGAAGGACTAATCGGCGACTGAAGCAACGAGGCAAATGGCCGGACCGAGCATATACCTACCAAAGTTCGAGGGGGAGTTCACGAGCTGGAAAAAGAGAATGGAGGCATTCTTTAAAATCGATTTTGAATTGCTTTTAATAATAAAATTCAATTTTGTAGCACCTGAAGGCAAGGAAGAATACTAGTGGACAAAGAAGGAGTAGGCCGACTACGTGGCAAACGACAAAGCAGAGTTCCATCTGCTGAGCGTCTTACCGCCACAAGAAGTCAACCGGATCGGCGCTTACGACTGAACAAAGGAGCTTTGGGAGAAGTTTCTTAAGCTACGTG
>JBBMJZ010017676.1:0-10916 GCA_037833815.1 Zingiber zerumbet | reverse complement strand
TCATTTGACTACATATGCTCTGACTCATATCATTATCTTATCTTATCTTTAACTACCATGTCATCTTAACTATCTATCCCAAATTATTTTTAGGGTGTGTTTGGTTGGGGGTTATTCTTGATAACCTTGATTATTCATCCAAGGTTATCAACAAAAGCTCTGTTTGGCTTAGGTAATCGATAATTCCCAAGTAATGTTTCATGTCTGACACGTTAGCAAAAGGGGCATGTAATCAGGAATCGGTAAATTGAGGGTTTTCTTGATTCTGGGGTTAACGATTTTTTTTACCTAAAATATCCTCGGATAAGAGAAAAATGTGACAAAAAAGAAAAATATAAGGAAAAAATAAATAAAATAATAAAAAATGTAAAAAATATAAAATATAAAAAATAAAAAATAAAAAATGAAAAAAATAAAAAAATTTAAAATACATTTAAAAATAGGGAAAAAAAATTTAAAAATTTTAAAAATAATAAAAATGGGGAAAAACATAAAATAGAAAAATAGAAAAAAACGTAAAAAAACAAAAAAATTAAAAGTAAAAAATAATAAAAAAAGTTAAAAAACATAAAAAATAAAAAATAGAAAAAAGGTAAAAAAACATAAAAAAGTTTTAAAAAACGTAAAAAAATAAAAAAGTATTTTTTTAAAAATTAAAAAATGGAAAAAAATAAAAAACCTTAAAAAAAAATACATAAAAAAAAATTAAAGAACAACATGAAAAAGTAAAAGTACAAAAAAAACCTAGAGTTTAAATAATAATAATAATATTATTATTATTATTATATATAGTTAATTTTATAATTATGGATAATATAGTAAAATATTAAACTAGATTATTTATTAAAATATTCAAACAAATAAATTTTTATTGTATTACTTAAATTAAATAAAATAATATTTAATTATATTTTATTCCCTATAACTTTAATTATATAATTATCAGATAATCATATAATTAAAATTATATATATATACACATCCACTATCACTCACGTCACATAATCAGACCGGGTCCCATTTATTTTCAAAGGATAAGGAGAGAAAATTTTGATAAAAAATATAAGTTAAATAAAGTGTTTTTTATAATAAATAAAAAAGGCGCTTCGCGAGAGAGAGAGAGATGCTACGAAGGCGACTCCGTTTGCCGAGTTCTTCCGACGATGAAGACGCCCCACCACCCCAAAGCTTGAACACTCCGAACCCTAACACTCTTCTGGAGATCTCCGACGACGATTTCTTGGACGTTCCGGAAGATCTTTCACCACCAGTGGTTGAAGCCCCACCCCGCCGCGCTGGAGACTCCGCCGCCGCACCGGGAGGGATGGAGGAGGAGAGGGATGGTTTTACCAGAGAAATTGATGACTTTCTCAGGAGTCTAGGGTTACGGCTCCGGCCAGAATGGCTGGAGTCGTGCGCTGCAACTTTGATGGCCAGTGGATCAGATTTTTCCCGTCTGGATGTCGCCGGAAGGGCCAAAAGGTGCTTCGAACAGTTCCTTCTTTCCGACATGAATACTTCCGGTGCCGGCGTCCTTCCAGAGTATGTTCACAGATTGCACAAGACCGAGCTTGAGGGCCCGTTCGTTCTTCAGGCAAGCGCTTCTTCCTCTAGGGATTACGTTTTATAAACAATTCCATTGCCCTAGATGCTTGCAGATTTGTTTATCTTGTCTTTCTAGAGTAATTGAATAAAATTTTTCCTTCTTTTCTTTGTGTGAAAAAATGACATGAGGCAACAGTGCTTCACTCATAGATGCAGTCAAAGTGGTTATAAGTTACATGGCTTAGTCATGAGAGCAAGTCTGTCTTATTAGCCATGGTCTTTGCTTTTAAGTTAATTTGGCGAATACTATTCTTGATACCATCTAGTCACAAACTTGTTGCTAACAGGGTCTTCTGGGATTTTGCTATTACATCTAGTGACAAACTTGTTGCTAACAGGGTCTTCTGGGATTTTGCTATTACATCTAGTGACAAACTTGTTGCTAAGAGTGTCTTCTGGGATTTTGCTATTATATCTAGTTTCAAATTAGTTGCTAAGAGTGTCTTCTGTGTTTTTTATGTGAGTATAAAGTAATTGTTTAACTAGACAATGAGAAAGTATCTATCTGGAGAAAATTAAGGAAGAAGAGACCATGCAACAGAAAACTAAATATAATGTAACTGAATCAGACTTGGCTGTAGTAGTCTCTGTAAGAAAGGGGCCAAACTTTTATATATGTCATTGAATAAGCAATATGTGCTAGTTGGATTCGGTGGTTGAATGATCATTTGAAAAGAGCCATCATTCAAGGTTGACTCATAGAGTGAGGAAGTGAAGGTGCCTGACATACATGAATTACTAAATCAAAGATGGTTTTTAGTGTCAGGATAGGCTAGGCCCTATTATTCGTTTTGATCCTTCAACTAGTTAGTTTCTTCATCAACTTAACTAAATCTTTATCTTTATTTTTATCTTTATTTTTATCTACTAGTTATTCGAGGATGAGCCTTCATGGCTTGAACTTTTATCATTGTTGTTGAAAGCCATGAATGTTACATTTTTAGTATTCTTGTTTGTTTTTTTCTTCTTCGGACGAAGGAAGATGAAGAGGATTCATCCCATGCTGCTTTTAGAGTCCTTTTCTTTTCTTCTTGCTTGTTGAGTACAGGGCACTCCAACTTGTAGTGACCCTTGCTATTTCACTCAAAACTCAAAAACAAGTTATAGTAGATTGGGTCTAGTTTTACCTCTAGTTTGGTTGTTTTTTTTTGGTTCCTTACAGATTTTTTTTATGTTCATCTTACACTAATGGTTTTGCCTTGATTCATAAGTAAATCACTCTTAGCTATTTTTGAGTCATGTGTAGCTTCATGTAATATTTTGAGCTTGTCCCAATGCTCTTTTGCGCTTTTAAATGGTTTAATTTTGGCATATTGTTTAAGTGAAAGTCCACATTGAAGAGTGGTGGTAGCTTTAGCATTTGATTGCACCTTTTTTCATGTGCGCAGGGTTTGATGATGGAACTAAACTTGTCAATGGGCATCTTGAAACCTTAATAATACTTCAGCCTACCTTTTCAATATGAAAAATATGAGCCGTTGAAACAGGAAGGTCTCATTGTACTAAATCCTTCTTGCATCACCATGAAAATATTCTTTCTCTAGCAGTTAGTCCTTTGGAACTAACTTGCTTTGATACCAAGTGTAGGATCTAAGAGAGAAGGCTAGAGGGTGGTGGGTGGGGTGAATGGCCTTTCTTAAACCTTTTATCACAACAAAGAAAGCTTAACTAAAAGAAAATCACAAGCACAATGCACAAACTGAAATGATAAAAGAATACAGGGTGAACAATAGAAACTCAAAGATTTTATGTGGTTCGATAACCCATACACCATGATCTATGATATTTTGGCAAGTTACTCCACAAAATCCATTACTTTTCTCCTTCTTGGATACCTTTTGAAAGTGGAGAAACCTCTTTTAATTGTCATCTTTACAAGTAAAGCATTTAGAACAAAAGGAGATTACAAATGGAATAAGAGAGTCAGAGACTTGAGAAAATGGCAGAGTAACAATGCTTTTGAAGTGTTGTAAAAACATAACCTACAACCCTATATTTATAACCTTCACCCAAGTCCTCAAGCTGCCTCCAAACTAAGTTGTTATGTTCTGGATCAGTTGATTGGTCTTTTCTGCACTTTGCCATGCAACTGTGTCCTGTCTTCTGCCATCAGTCGACTACTCTTTAGTGAAACTTCTGTCCACTGTTGTAATAGCTAATCATTTCGTTGTAATTGTTCAACTGCAATTCAAGTCCCCTTTATTAAATTCACAGTAAATTAATTATTCTCTTACAACAATCAATTGCTTCTTTAGTTGACTTAAGCTACTGTCAGTTCAACTGGTACATAGTCTTAGTCGGCTACCACATAGGTAGAGGTGAACAATAAGCTTTCATTTACCTTAAATCAATTAATTAGTCAACTTAGGTATTATTCTACTGAAAAACATACTCCAATCGACTGGAGTACTAACTAAGCCACTTTGAGCGTGGGAGAGAGAAAAAATAGGGAATTGAATATAATTCCTAACCTCTTAAAATACTATTGTTCTAATTAAAGATGATTGAGCTGGACTATCCTATATATAAAAATTTGGTTCAATTTTAAATAAGCCAAAATAAATTTGAATAGAGTCCGGTTCAAATACCACTTGATCCTAATCACTATGTCTACTTAATATATTCCACCTAACCATAAACCAACTTCAACTCAATTCTAAAAATTTTAAAAATAATTTAACTTCAAAAGATTTAAATAGGATGAAATTGTTTTTTTTTTCGTGTTATAACTTTTGTGATGCTAGAAGAGTCCAAGAGAGATTATGAGTAAGCTTTAATCAGATTATGCCAAGCTTCTTGTCCTCCTTTGTGTCTTTCTCTTAACTTTTGTTCGAGTGTCAATAAACAATTAGGTTCGACATAACACTTTGATTAAATGAAAAATTATTTGTTTAAGTTAAAAAATAATTTATTTACTTATCTTCACAATTTGTTTTACTAATTTCATTGGATTATTATTGAAAAAAGATGATGATTGCAATAGGCGCACACTAGTCATTTTAGATTATTTTTTTTTTAAAATATATCAAGATCAATTTGAAGGAATACAAAATGTTCAAATTGGAATTTGATTTTATTAAAAAAATCTTGAATCTAAAATTTTAGAAATTTGATTGAATCAAGTCATATTTTTAAAATTTTTATACTTATAAAATTAAATAAATTAAATTAAAAAAAATTTAAAATCCAATTTAAATCTAAAATAAATATTCAAATATCAAAAATTGGAAAATATTATATCACATTAGTTTATATCTACTCTAATAATTGTACTTAAGGGGAAGAAACAAAAAAAATCAACAACCAAGCCTTTATTCCACTAAGTGGGATGAGTTATGTGGAAGAAATAAAACTAAATTAAAATCAAATGAATTATTTCACAACATCTGAGAGTTATTTAGATTTTATACAAGAAACAAAGTAACATTTAATGATCTTTAAATCATATGCTCAGGAACAAATTTCATTACATAAATGTGTAGGCTCATCTCAAAGAAAATTACATCCTCAACAATGAAAGACTCTCAGGTGTTCAAATCTGAATTTTTTCATTGTTGTAGAACACAATTGAAGGATTCATTTTCTTTCTGTTCATTCTAACGTTCTACCTACAAAAGTTGAATACATTATAAATTAAATCATTATGAAACTGAAAAGTTAACAGTTCACAGGTGCTAAAATTAATTCGTTGCCAACACTTTTAAGTTTTTATGTGATCAAATTAATCAACAATTATAAATAGAACAAACATGTTATTAATTATTAACAATCCAATTAATTATTTAGTAAAACATAATTACAATAAAAAGTTAATTAATCAATCATGTTATTATTAATAATTCAATTAAATAAATATCAAAATGGTACCATCACAACACAGAAATTGTATTGTTTCAATTAGAAATCACAATTCTGGCACAATTCAGATTTTAAACCTTGGGTGAAAGGTTGATCTGAAATCTACGTTATTTTTTCCTTTTGTGTTATAATATGAATTCAATTTGGTGAATTTGTTAAGGTGTTAGGGAATGATGCATAATGATTTTCATACTGTGTCTGTACTTTTCTCTTTACTGAGCATTCTTCATTAGTTATGTTGTCTTATAGTCTAAAATAGGATGATATAGCAGAAGGGAAAACATTTCCACTTGGTTTAGACTTTCCCAGAACAACTTTTGGAATCGTGATAAGAGGTTGAAAATTTTTGGCTGAAAGTTTCAAATTTATAGTTACTTTGCTTTCACAGGGTATGTAATAGAATTCAATTGGTCACCTGCAAATTGACTTTAATCTATTATTCAGTGTGATGCTTTTGCAGTTTTATATTGCTGAACCTTGTCCTATGAAGGCTTTGCAAGTAAGCGGGTCTGCACATTTTGGCATTGGTTAAGGTTTTATTTGACATGTATCAATAGGTGTCTAACTTGATCACTTAGATGGAAGTAATTAAATTATGAAAAATCAAAGTATATACATATATGGTAATATTTTACTTTCACGGCAAAGTAGTCATTGCATGTTTGAAAATACATTCGCCATTCACTTAACACTAGATTTTCCCTCTATGAATTCCAGATTGATGAAATTGTTAACATCTCTGCCCCCATTCGAGAAAGATATCATGAAGTACCAGTTGGATATAAGAGATGTCTAAAATTGTCAATGACAGATGGTGTGCAACGCGTATTTGGCATGGAATACAGACCCATTAAAGAGCTTGAGGTTCTTGCTTCTTCTGGTCTGAAGGTATGCTATTAGCTTCTGTAGCCTTTTTTTGAACATTGCCTTGTCTTGTCTAATCTCAGTGAGCCTCAGTTCATTTTACATATTGATCTTTTTGTGAAACTTTGTATTCTCCATTACTATTCTTATCTCTCAACTATTTGAAAAATGTCTGCTTTTTCTGTTGTTTGCTGAAACATTTATTGTGAACTATCTTTTAATCATTCTTGTGTTGTTCCTTTTTGCTAAGCCTCCAAGAGATCTATCATACTTGAGGAAGATAGTTTTAGTTTGTGGGTTATAAGCACTTCAATTATGATCTTTATGATGTGGGATTCATTACCTGAAAACATTGCCATCAACTTAAGAGGTGGAAGATAGTTTAATTTGTGGGTTATAAATACTTCGCATGGGGGAGGCCAGACACCCAATGATGCATTTTCACATCCGCTCGGAATTGACCCTAAGATATATTAGGCAAACATTTATGCAAGTACCGACTACGCCAACTTGTGGGGGCATAAGTACTTCAATTATGATCGTTATGATGTGGGATTAGTTACCTGAAAACATTGCCATCAACTTAAGAGGTGGAATTTGAATATGTTATACATTTGCTTATTTAGTGAAAATATTGCCATTTTGGCTCAGCCCAGTCATGCTCTTTATGTAGCGGTGTGATGCACATTTTGGAAAATGCATTAACATAATGATGACAAGGAAGCTAGATGTCAATACTTGAATGATTATAAATATTAATAACAAATAAGTATTAATTGTTAAATAATTATATAAGTAATGATCGACCAAGTAATTATTATAATGAAAAGGTTAAATCATTTAATTGATTAACATTAGAATAATAATATTATTAATTGTATTAATTATTCAGCAAATAACATTCAATTATCAATAATCTAGTTTGTATTATTTAAAATAATTAAAAGGGCAGGTGCTCAAATCTCTCGCCAATGTCAGTTTTGGGGAAGAGTCTATCGTACGTAGCCTTACCTTACTTTGCAAGAGACTGTTTTCGAGTGGGATAAGACTTGGTTGTTGGTGTATATTTTTTATAAATAATGTAGACTATCATAATACAAAAGTTATATTATTTACTTGATTAATATTGATAATAGGATTGTTATTAATTATAATTTTCTGAATTATTTTAGAGTATTGTTATTATTTTTGTGATCTTATTCACAATAGTTTGTAATAATGAAAAAATATGCACAAAATATATGCTTTATGCCTTGTGCCGAAGTTTCGGTTCTAGATTGGAACGATATAGTTTCGGTATCGTACCGTGTCGATACGGATTCGGTATTTGTTTAATTATATATATATATAGTAATTATTAGATAAATATGTTTATTGTGTATAATTTAAAAATAAATTGTATATTGATTTTATATAAGTTCTCCATTAGTGAACAACTTAATATTGTTAGAAAAAATAATTAAATATAATTTTCTTTAAAAAAAATTGATTTATCAATAACTCGAATTAAATTGATACATCATAATATGTTACCTTATTAATACTAAAAGGAGTGGCGTGAATCAGATGGAACCTGGAAGTATTGGTTCTCCAACGCCTAGAGTAAATAATCATAATTATATAAATTAATATAAAGATGCTATTTTATATATAATAATTATATAAATTAACTATTTATTCATTTAATTAATTATTAATTTAAATAATATACGTTTAAAATAATAAAAAGTATCAGAATATCAATTAAGCATTAAAACAATAAAAAAAATAAAAAATAACTAGAATATAAATCAAATTTATTAGAGTTTTTTAGAATTTTAAAATAAAATTTAAATAGTAAAAAATTTCAGATTATCAATTACTAAAATTTATTATTATTATTTTTTAAATTTTAAATAAATTCTTTATATATTTTATTGAGATAATTGAATTAGGTTTATAAAAATCTCTTGGAAATATCACACTTAAGTTGAGAATTGCTTGAATTAACCAAATCTTCTAATTTTAATTATTTTTCGGAAGAACAGTAGCATCACTCGTCGTGGGGCAGGCGATGCCGGAGGCATTCTGCGACGCCTTCGGGGCGCTTCCGACCCACTTTCTTTTGCGCAATACGCATGCACGTGACACACGTGATGACACACACGAAATTGTCGATCGTATGATGTCAGTTTTGCTCCCGCCCGGTAAAAACCGTTCGTGTCGCCTGGTATGGAAAGGTATTTCAATCACTAGCTATATGTACTGATATTTGATGACATACTTCATCCTGATATACTAATTAATTTTACAATAATATCATATTATTTAAAAAGATATTTATATATTGTTTGATAATGTTAGACCAATAAATAATAATGATAATCATTTTTAATTTTTATTATTATTGTTAGTTTTGTGGAAAAAGTTGATTTCTCTTCCACACCATTCAGAATGGGATACACAAGTGTTTATATACAAAATTACAATATATAAAATAGGAAATCAGGAGAGAGAATAGGAAACTAACTTATTCCTAAATGTAGGATATCTTTCTAACTAAATCCCATAATTTAAGGGATTTCCTACTCTGTTTATTTCCTATTATGTACACAGTTGTTTATAACTCGACACTCCCCCTCAAGTTGAGGAATAGATGTTTTCCATTCCCAGCTTGACTATAAGATCATGAAATAAAATCTTGAACTGTTTGGTCCCTTTATTAACACATCAGCCAATTGTAGTTTCGAAGGGACATATGACATATACACTAATCCCTCCTTCAATTTTTCCTTGATGAAATGTCTATCAATTTCAATTTGCTTAGTCCTATTATGTTGAATAGGATTATGAGCAATATTGATAACTCACTTATTGTCACACTTGAATTTCATGGAACATTTCCATTTGATTTTCAAATCATTCAAAATAATCTTTAACCATACTAGTTTACATAATCCTTGAGCAATGTCGCTAAATTATAATTATGCAGATGATCTTGCCACCATATTTTGCTTTTCGCTCCTCCATGTCAGCAGATTGCCATCAAAGAAAGTACAATATCTATAGTTGATCTTCTATCCATTAGAAAACCTGTATAGTCTGCATCTGTGTAGCCTTCTAAATTTAGTGTCTCATTTTTCTTGAACAAGATTCCATTACCCAGAGTGCCTTTCAAGTAATGTAATACCTTGTAAGCAGTTTGAAGGTGAAATTCTTTTGGATCATACTTGAATCCGCTTATTACACTCAACATATGCTATGTTTGGCCGAGTGGGAACAAGGAATATGGCTACTAACCAACCTCTTAAACATCCTTTTGTCAATGACAATTTTTGATATACCTTATGATTTGGATCCATTGGACTAGAAATCGGCTTACACTCAATCATCTCTGTTTCAGCTAACAAATCAGTCACGTACTTCTGCTGGTAGTGCATGCTACCTCATTACCAAGGAAGTACTTTAGTGTGCCTAGTTCCTTTATTTCAAACTCCACTAATTTCTACTTTAGATGATGTTTTTTCCTTTTCATCATTTCCAGTTACGATGATATCATCTACATAGACTAGAAGAGCCATCACCTTCCTTGCCCTGCAGCTGAGTGCTTAATGAAGAGAGTATGGTTCCCTTGGCTTTGTTTAACCCAAACTTCTTCATGGCTTTTGCAAATCTTCTGAACCATGCCCTAGGAGATTGCTTTAGACCATAAAGAGTCTTTCTCAATTTACATAATCTGTTACCAATATCCTGGTGGGATGTGCATGTAAATTTCTTCATCTAAATGAGCAATTTTTACACCCAATATGTCATATCAACAATATTCAATGTTGTAGAAAGCGCTAAGCACCAGTTGGGTGCTCAATTGCTGCCTAGCGCCTAGAGCGCCTAGGCGTCGCCTAGGCGCTGCCTAGGTGCTGCCTAGGCATTGTCTAGGTGCTCTAGTACTTTTAATAGACGTATCAAAATGAACATCAAATTGACACAATGGCAAGTAGTAGAAACCAGCAAATACCAAAATGAATATCAAGTAAGTAAATACCAAAATGAACATCAAGTAGCCTAAGCTTAATAGCAATTAGTATTCAAAGTTCAAACTTCAAAGTTAAAAAAAAACATGGAAACAAACTAGTAGTCTAGTACATAACACAATAGCAACCAGGATATAAAATCCACATATCACTTTATCTAAACTCCAAAGATAACATCAGTACAAACTATAAATCCTTAGGCAATTGCTCTCCTCCATATTCTTTTATGACATGCTCTTCGTCTAATTCAAAATCAAACTCATCCACACTTACTTCCTCCTCTCTCTCAGATTGAAAGTCATCCTCATCAAGTTCTCTAAGTCTACTACTTCTTCTAGGCCTAAGCGCTTCATCTGCTCCCACATCATCATTAACAACTTTCCAAGTCATGCCCGTGTCCGATTCAACTTCATCATCAGCCCCATCAACAATCCAATCTTGTGCAGGACTTGCATCACTTGCTAGAAGCACCTCAATTTTCCTCTCTTTCTCCCTATTTTTATTGTTCATCAATTTTGCATTGAATTGAACAAAGACTAGATTATTTAATCGATGTGTATCTAGTCTATTCCTTTTCTT
>JBBMJZ010017667.1:0-10918 GCA_037833815.1 Zingiber zerumbet | reverse complement strand
TTATTTTTTAATTAATATATTTTATATTTAAAAAATACCGAAACTATATCGGCACGACACGATACGATACCGAAACCATATCGTTCCGGTCTAGGACCGAAACTTCGACACGGGTCGAAATTTTAAACCTTGCCTTGGACTATATAAAAGCAAGCTCTATCTTATGTAAGGTGGCAATATAATATGGTTGATAAGATTATAGTCTTATATTCTAATGGAACTTAATCAATAAGATGATAATCTTATATTCTAATGGAACTTACTCGTTCCTTTTCCTCCCAACAAAGTTGAAGTTGGTTGTGAGTATTTATTGGCAGGAGCTCTTTTAAAGAAATTGAATCAACTTAAAATTTGATTGGTGACTAAAGAATACATTCAAATTTATAGTGTTAAATACCTTGATATATTCTCCTATATCAAATCAACATATGATTACGTCTATTTACCTTTTTTTCCATCAAGAATTATATCTTTATGACCTCTATACTAATAAGACATCAAAAATGTTTTCCCTGATCATTTAGACGAGGAGCTGAGGAGGTACATATAGAACAATCTCTTAGGATTATTATTCAAAGAAAAATTGATTTTGTGTGTAAATTAAAGAAATCTCTATATTGGTTGAAGTAATCTCCTAGGGATTACTTAGGTTAACTTAGATTAGTTGGGGATGATCAAAAACATATCAGACCACTTACTATTTTATTATATTCCTCATTTTGGGAATTGTTGTTATCGGTTATGTGGATCTTATATCATCACTAATGATTATAGGAATCAGAAAGCTTCACTAGGATTTTTTGATCGAGGATCTTGGCTACTTAAAGTGTGTGTGTATATACATTGCATAAAGGTTGCTTAGTGAGGAGGCAAGGTGTATGTCTTTCGACCAAATTATGTGTTTGACATGCTAAAAGCAGTGCAAAACTACTTGATACTTCTGTGGATCATAATATCATACTAATATTAGGGCATGAATTGTTATTGAATACAAGGTCCTTAAGGAGACATGTCATCACACTCAGAAAAGAGTATCGAAACCTATTTTGGGTTCGAGTCTCAGCCACTTGATTTTCCCAAAATAAGGACATGAGAACTAGTTGATGTTGGGTCCAAATTTAGGATATATATATGAGGGCATGACTAATTTTAAAATATAAAATATCTAATATAGCTAACATTAATCTACTATCTTAATAATATTACTTAACAATAAGTTAGACAACTCATAATAACTAATATCATAGCTTATTAACTAATATGAAGCTTAACTGTACCTTATATAAATTATAAAAGTATATATAATAATAGAAGTTATAAGACTTATAGTAAACTACTATAATCTCTAATCCTAATCTTTGACCTATTTGCCCCCTTTCTCTCAATGAGAAGACAATCTCCATCCCCTACTTGAAACTGAGAGATACAATTGAACTTCAAGTGGAACCTTCCTCTCTTTTCCCTGAATTGTGAGCAGTCTGATCCTCGTGTTGCTGAATCCCATCACTGACAAAGCCAATATAGGTAAGCTACCTCTGTTTCTTCTTATTATTCTTGTGTCCTAGAAGACGAGTCTGATTGAACTCATTTTTTATATCTGTACACTTGTCATGACATGTTGACATGGTTATGTGTGGGATAAATGTGTTGTTGGAGTAACAAAGGATGAGATTAGTTGGAAACTCGAACAATCTTGTAGTTCCCTAGCCTGATATAGCATTTGCTATAAGTATGATTAGTCAATTCCTTAAGGCTCTAGACATGACTATCATAAAGTAGTTAAGCTCAAGGATTCTACTTTCTTAAGAATGCTCCACAAAAGATTCTTTTATTGGTCATCTATAGTTTGAAAAGTATACAAATGCAGATTCGATGAACTCTCCCACAAATCCACTGATAGTAGATCCTCAATAGAATATTATGCCCTTCTTGGAGATCTACTTGATATCATAGAAGCTAAGAAGAAATTGTTGCATCTAGTACGTCAATAAAGACAAAGTACGAAGCTATGACTCTTGCTTTATGTGAGCTTATCTAGCTTAAATAGTTAATGATTAACTAGGTAGCATTTTGAGAGAATAAAAATATATTGTGACAATTAAATTGCCTTGCACATTGTTTTTAGTTACGTCTTTTATGCAAGGATGAAACTTATTGAGATTTAGCCACTTCGTTTGAAGAAAAAATGTAGTTCATGGAGATCTTCACTTGTTTTTTAGTTTCAATGATCAACATAGATTTTCTGACTAACTCTGAGAGTGGTTAAAATTGAGTATATTTGTAACAAGCTAGGGGAGTATTAGGAATCAAATAATATAGAAAATAAGATTCAATTCTAAATATGCTAACTTTGGGGGTGAAAATATAAAATAGAAATATTGGTAGTTTATATGAAGATTTCTTGTGACTACCTAGGGAAATACCCCTAATAATTTTCCCATTTCATCAATATAAATTCTTTGTAAATGTCATTTCCTAGTCGACCAATATTTTGACCATAATGTATAATAAATCATAGTACAAGTTTCCTCTAGCCTTAGCGCAATATCCAAAATTATTATCATTTTCTGGAAATGTCAGTGGATTTAGGAGTATTAGCTAATATACATTCTAGAAGTATAGTTTCTAGAAGTAGATCGGTAGCATACTAGCCAAATTCTAAGAAAATAGATTAGTGCATATTTGATTATTTCTAGATGGAAAGGGGACTTGTTGATGCTTATCAAGGAAACAATCACTTGGGTTTTATTGATAGAACCTCCTCTCTCTATGTGTGTGTAATGCTTATCAAATAAATAAACTCTTGGATTTTGTATTTGGTAGTATGGTAAGCATGATGCACCGAACTACATGCTAACAGTGTTATCTACTTAGGTAGACTATTTTTCATAGAACTTTTCTGTTTGGAACTGATACGTATCAAACATCTGAAGTTTACATGAGCTGTTTTGATGGTTTAATCTCTTTAACAATGCAAAATATAGATTGAAAGCTTTGCAAAAAGGAAGTGCTTCGCATTATCATTTTCAGGAAATATCAGTGGATTTCTAGGAGTATTAGCTAGTATACAATCTAGAAGTAGAATGGTGGTAGCACACTTTGTTCATGACACGATAAATCTCTTTCTTTATTTGCTAACCAAATTCTAAGAAAGTAGATTAGTGACTGATTGATTAAGTAGTACATGGAATGGGACATATTGATGCTTATCAAGCAAATAATCACTTGGGTTTTCTTAGTAGAATTTGCTCTATGTGTGCACTTGATGCTTTTCAAGCAAATCATTTCTTGCGTGTTATATATAGTAGTATGAAGGGGAGGTGCAATGATAAAGTTTGTTGCTGTGTGATCTAGAGGTCACGTGTTTGAGTCTCAGAAACATCTCTTGCAAAATAAGGTAAGATTGCGTACAATAGACTTTTTCCCGGAACCCAGTAGTATGATAAGCATGATGCACCCCACTACATGAACATCTGAGCTTTTTAGTATACTAACTAGTAAATGTATAAAACACTTGAGTCTAACAGTGCATCTACTTAGGTAGATTATATTTCATAAGATTTTTCTGTCTGGAATTGTTACATATCAAATAGCTGAAGTTTACATGAGCTGTATGAATGATTTAATCAATTTAATAATGTAAAATATAGCTCAGGAGCTTGGCAAAAAGGAAGTGCTCCCCTTATCTGGAAAGTGGACTTCTTTCTAGCACGAATCACCCATCCTTGCATGAGTGGAGAGCAGTTCCAGATATTTGGAGGTCATCTGCAGAAAAATATGGGGATCATGTTGCTCTCGTGGATCCTTATCACTCTCCACCTACAGAGTTAACATACAAAGGGGTAAAAACTTTATATTGCTTATACTTAAAAACCTTTGCAATTTCTTGTACCTTGCCATATTATTGCTTTTTAGCTGAAAGATTATTCTTGTATGAATATCTATTTAAGTATAATTAGGTACTCAGTAGTTAAAAATTCTTAGTTTGTTATCATAGTGATTCTTATTCGGTTGTTGTGCAATTAGGTACTTAATAATTTAATCTTCAGTACACTAATATCATTAGTCTTGTTTATTTTGATGCTTTTCTCTTTCATATTTGTGTTTGAATTTGTTGAGGATCAAATTATCGCTCACTTATAAACATGATTTGAAATCTCGTACTGTGTCGGGTGAAATGGTCGAAACATATCATTCCGGTAAATCATTGAAGCTCGATACCACTTGGCATCAAAGTTCAAAATCTCTAGTGCTGTAGTTTTGGTTCAGTATACGCTTGGCACGCTCCAATGCACGGTGTCAATGATAGATTAGAGGCAAACAAGGAAGAAGATAAAACAAAGGAAGTATTGAGTTTTGATACTTTAGAGGAATGATATGTGTCGACCTTTTCTCCTAACATGATTCAAGATTTAAAATCATTTTCGGTACAGGCAATGTCTTCTTCCTATGTTTCATCTCTTTCCTTCTTTAACTCCAATCCATTATCAGCATGCATCAAAATATCAGCATGATACCGTAACAATATCGTTCTAGTCAAGGATCGAATCTTTAGCACGGTTCGAGATTTTTGAACCTTGCTTATAAATATACCAACCTGAGGTGTGTAGATGTAAATGAACAATAACACGTCTGTATAAAGGGAAATCCAAATAATTTTCCCCAGTAACATTGTATCTGAGCTGGTTCACTGATTTCTTTTGACCCAACCCTCTTATTCTTCTTGCGTTATTCTTCCATCACATCAGCCTTTGTTTCTGGTGGAACAGTAAAGAAATGACCACAGCAGATGAATTGGGTTCTTTTCTCATTGAAGCTTTCATCCAGCCAGACCTGTGGCTAGTGCATCTGTTCAGGTCCCAAGCAGTATCTGTTCTTGCAAGTTCTTGGTTTTCTTCATCTGATTTTTCAGATTTCTGGATCTTGTCTCTGATGTCGCAACAACCGGAGGTCCTACTTCTGTCTTCTTCCCAGGATTCCCATCCCAGAGTGAATTTGGAGTTCCATTTATTTATTGATCTATGATTTGCAACTATTTTCAGGCTGATTTGTTGTTTTCAAATTTGCATTCCACTTCCAACATTCTTTCAATCTGCAATTTCCAAGGACTTTGTCCTGCTTAAGCCTTCTACTGCTGGATCTACTATCATGTATCAATCAAGGAATATCTACGTCTCCTCTAGTGGCAACCTACACAATCTAGGTTCACATCCCTAGTCCATTAAGATGCTTTCATTGCTTGTATGACAATTGTTTGTGGGTAAAGAATGTAGATTCTAGTTTTTGGTAGTTCTGAGCGTATAGTTGACAATGTCCTTCTCTTTGATATTAGATCAACATCTCATCCTATGGTGAAATAATTTAGATAAGATAAATGAATCATTAACTTGTGAACAGGTTGAATACTTAATACCCAAATTAATAAGTGGTCTGAAAACTTAGAACCCAAATTAATTAGTTAATAGTAGCTCACTTATTTAAGCATGTAAAAATCCACTACCACACCATATGAAACTAAACTAGGAGTAACACTGTCGATTTATGGCTTAATGTCCTGTCAAAATACTAAGTGCAACTCGTAGCATAGAATTATCCCTAGTAACATGTGAGACCCAATGATGGCTACACCATTATGCAACCCTATTCAACACCACTATACCTATGATTTGGTCTTGTTACTAATGAAAACAAGCCACTTAGATGAGAAAACTAATTTACTCTCAGCAATAATAGCTTTGAGTTCTTTATGCTGGGACAAAATTAGCTATTTATGTCACCATCAGCAATAGTAAGTAATTTGTACTTGAATAAGGATTTTGTAACATTGCATGTAGAAATCTTTATCTTTGATGCCCACATTGAGTCTTGTATAACAAGAATAAGAACCCTAAGAAGTGAAAAAGAAAGATTGACATACTTGCTATATGTGTGGGCATTGTACACTCAATATTAAGAATATTAGAAAACACTTACATTGATAAAAATGACTAATATAGTTACAAAATAAAGTATATTTATGGGCACATTTACTTCATACTTAGTTTATAAAATAGTACTAGTCAATTATATAACACAAAATACATTTAATCTCACACATATTTTACATATTTTTGTTGATAATATGTAGGCTATTTAAATCTTGTTTATCATATAACACAAAATACATTTAATTTCACACACATTTTACATAATTTTGTTGATAATATGTAGGCTATTTAAATCTTATTTATTTATGTAAAATAAAGTATACTATTCTTTGTCTCCCCAATCAGTCACAAAATTCTATTTGATTCAATTGTCTTGAGATACACTTTATAGGTATACTTGTCTCTCCTAATAACCTAATAGATCCATCTCAATGCTCATCAACCAGACAAATTTTTTGTATTATTTAATTTCTTATAACCATCTAATTTAATTAACAATCTTAATTTCTTGGGTTAATATATAAATCTCACACACGTTGCGTGTTTCTCTTACCTTATGTTATCTACAATAATCTTAGAGAAAAAAGAGAAGATAAACTAAAATGCATACATTGGAAGGAATAACACCAAACTCCATGCGACGACCCAATGATTAACCTCAAGGCCAAAAAAGTTAAGCGAGTGAGCACAAATTGCAAAGTGAGTAATGTAGAAAGACAGACATGGATTTATTAAATTAAGAACTCAGCAATAACAGCCAAAATTCACATTAAAGTATTTCTACTGCCCTTAAGCTTTCAGTAAACATATTATACGCATTATTACTCTTTAGCAAGGTTTAAGATTTTGAGTCAGTTTCGGTACCGTTTTGTGCCGATACGATTTCAGTACCGTATCATGCCGATACATTTTCGATACTGTATACGGTAAGAAATATAAAATATATTAATTAAAAATATTTTTATTAATATTTGATAATTATAGATGCTTATTATTAAGCTATATTTGAGATGTTTGAAGAAAACCAGGGAGATTGAAGGGAAAAAAATTGTGAAGAAGAGGAATTGTTATTATTTTTCAATTAGATATTACATCAATAAATAGAAGATACTAAATACTGAAATAGGAACAAATGAAAGAAAGGAAACATAAGAAATAGAAATTACTAAAATTAGAGATTAGTTCCTGATTTTATGCAATTAGGATCTCTTAATTTTCCAACACTCCCTCTAAGTTAGTGCATCGATATCCATCATGCCCAACTTGCTTATTAACTGTTCAAAGTTGACTCTTGCAAGTCCCTTCATCAGGATGTTAACTATTTGTTGATTAGAAGGTACAGATGATAAGCAAATGGTTCTAGCTTCAATTTTTTCCTTCATAAAATGTTGATCAATCTCAATATGTTTCGTTCTATTATGTTGAATAAGATTATAAGCAATGCTTATTGCGACCTTATTATCACAGTATAACTTCAATGGAAGTTCTATGGGTTTCTTGAGCTCTTCAAGTATTTTGTATATCCACAATGCCTCACAAACTCCTTGAGTCATGCTCTAAACTCAGTTTCTGCACTACTTCTGGCTACAACACTTTGTTGCTTGCTTCTCTATGTTACTAGGTTTCCCCATACAAAGGTACAATATCTTGAAGTAGATCTCCTGTCATTAACTGATCCTGTCTAATCTGCATTAGTAAACACATCAACACTTCTTTGATTAGTCTTTCTGAAAATTAGACCTTTTCTGGGAGTAGTCTTCTAATATCTCAGAATTCTATAAACAACGTCAAGGTGCTCTTCAAATGGTGCATGCATGAACTGACTCACAAAATTTTTCAATGTCTGGTTGACTATGAGATAGGTAAATTATTTTCCCAACCAACCTTTGGTATCTACCAGTATCAACAAGAACACTTCCTTTTTCCCAGAGTTTTATATTAGGATCCATGGGAATCTCTACGGGTCCGCAGTCACTCATTCCTGTTTCCTCCAAGAGATCAAGGATATTCTTCCGTTGAGAGACAACGATACCTTCTCTAGAGCGAGCGACTTCCATACCAAGGAAATACCTTAATGTTCAACTACAAAGCTTTTCTTCAATCTTTCCACTTCAATCACATCATTACTTGTGAGAATAATATCATTGACATACAGGATAACAATCTTTCATTCGGTGGAAAAAATTTTAAGAACAATGTTTGATCTGTTTGTCCTTGAGTGTATCCTTGCTTCTTGACTAATTGAGTAAAATTCTCAAACCAAGCTCTCGGAGACTGCTTGCGACGTACAAAGACTTTCTTAATTTATACCTTTGAGTCAAATTTCTCCTCAAAGCTCGATGGACTATCCATGTACACCTCTTCTACATCACCATCGAGGAAGACATTTTTTATGTCTAATTGCAGCAAAGACCCGTCTAGATTAGCAACAATAGATAAAAGAACTCTTACCGTATTTAGTTTTACAATTAGAGCAAATGTCTTAAGTAATCAACACTAGGTTTGAGTGAACCCTTTGGCCACCAATCTAGCCTTATATCTCTCCACTGATCCATCTGAGTTTTACTTCATAGGAAAATCCACTTACATCCCACAGTGTTTTTCCCTGTCGGTAGTGTAACAATCTTCCAAGTATTATTCTTTTCAAGAGCTCTCATCTCCTGAAGCACAACTTCCTTTCACTTTGGAACTTATAGGACCTCCTGTACATTTTAGGAATATCTACACAGGATAATTGAGAACAAAAAGTGACAAGAGATGAAGACAAATTTGAATATGCCACAAACTTTGGTATAGGATGTTTGGTACAAGATTGACCTTTTCGAAGAGCTATCGGTATGTTAGACTTAGATTGACTATTAGACTCGGGAAGAGAATTATCAGTACTAGGATGAAGATTCTTCCTTCGCTTGGAATCACGACTATGCTATAGAGATGATTTATCTTTCCCTTTCTGATGATTCTTTCTCAAGTAGACGATTTCCTTCCAAGTTTGTTTCCTTAAATTTATTACCTATCATATCATGTGGCATTGTATTAGGTTTTTCACAATTTTGTTTTTTAGATTTTTGATTGTCAAATGTAGGCATGGATTCAGTAGAAACATCACTCATTATGAGAGGAGTTTCAAAGAATGATCTTTGGCCATTTGTTATTTGTTCAGAAGTAGTGGCGCAAACTCAAACAAATCCTTTGACAAAAATATATCATTAAAATTAGTAAATGAATCTTCCCTTGAACTCTCCTTCTGAAGATGAATGTTCTTAAAAAAGGCTGTGCTTCAAAAAATATGACATCCATTGTCACAATTTTTTTTGATACCGGATCATAACACTTATCACCTTTTTGTATAGGGGAGTAACCTACGAAGACATTTTCTTGCCCTTGGCTCAAGTTTTCCGGTTATTCTATGCTTGTGAACAAAAGTTCTGCAATCAAATATTTTTAATGGTAAATTAGCTAAAAGACGAACAATAGGAAAACATATTGTAAATGTATTGAATGGAGTCTTAAGTTGTAGAACTTTCGATGACATTCTGCTAATTAAATTTGCAACAATTAAAATAGCTTCACCCATAAATACTAATGCTTGGGCTACTCTAGGAGGTGTTTATTTTTTTCTTTCAGCAATACCATTTTGTTGAGGTGTATCTATACACGAACTCTGATGAACTATCCCCTTTTCAAGGAAAAAATTTCGTAGGATCATGTTAAAATACTCCTTCCCATTGTCACTTCTAAAAATCTGTATATTAGTTTGATATTGAATTTTTTTTTAAAGACTTGTTCAATTTCTGATTTTTTTCCTTTAATAAATGCGCCCAGCAAAGTTGAGTATGATTATAAGTAAATGTGATAAACCATTTCTTATTAGAGGGTGTGTTTATTTTATTAGGACCCTAAACATCACTGTGAATTATAGTAAATGGTTTTGATGGTTGTATCGCTGTGAAGGGAAGAATGAGCGGTGGTGTTTTGCAATCTCACATATTTCACAATGAAACAACGATGGATCTTTATTGTGAAACAATTTTAGAAACAAGTGCTTTAAATATCGAAAACTATGATGTCCTAATCTAAAATGCCTCAACATAATATTATTGTACACAGAAATAGATTCAAAGTAGGAACCTCTTGGTTGAAATTGTTTTCTTGATTTAGATCTATTTTCAAAGAAGTAGAGTTCTCCACTCTATTTTGTACGGCCAATTATCCTCCCTAAGGTCATATCTTGGAATACATAGTGAGATGAAAAGAAATTATCTTGACAATTTTGATCACAGACCAATTTATTGATAGATAAAAGGTTACAAAACTTTGAAACATGAAGAACATCATTTAGTGTGAGCATAGGTGATACTACAACAGAACCTTTTCTTACAATTGCTGAAAGAGAGCCATCTACAATCTTATTTTTTTTTGTTACATGTACAAGGTCCATATGAAGAGAAAATGTTTGACATTCCTGTCATATGTGTTGGATCGAGAAGCGCTAGAGGGGGGGTGAATAGCGCTCGTGGCTATTTCGTTCGATTCGTAAAACTATCGGAGTCGTAAAACGTACGAGTAAAGCAGCGGAATAAAGAAAGACACACAGAAAGAACACGAGGATTTACTTCGTTCGGAGCCTAAATCGACTCCTACTCGAAGGCCTGCAATCCTTGATCGCTTACCGTGGGCAACAACTAAAAGCTCGAATAGAATTACGAGTGAAGTACAATAATCAATAAGAAATGATAAAATTATACCGACAACAATATGAATAACTGAAGATTCGGAGCTTCGGGTTGTCGGGAGTTTGTCGCAGCACTTCGGGATCGTGTCGTTAGCAGCTAGTCGCAGAAGGTTCGCTTGGAATGAGTTGTGTTGAGAGCTGCTGGTTGAGTGCTGCCTTTATAGAGTGCTCAAGGCGCCTTGAGTCCCATCCAAGGCGCTTTGAACGAGTCGAGTCAGCCGCGGAGATAAGAGCTGAACTGGTCGAACCTTATCAG
>JBBMJZ010017658.1:0-26727 GCA_037833815.1 Zingiber zerumbet | reverse complement strand
ACTCTGGCTCGGGCACCTCCCCCGAACAAAAGCAACCTTGCTGGCTAATTCCCAAGAGCAAGAGTAGAGACAAAGTGACGAGGAAATTGGCATGTTGTTTCAGCTTGGTCGAAGCCAATTTCCTTTTAGTTGGATTTTGCGAGTGGAAACAAGGAACAAAGTAACTCGATAAGCTTCCTTCCATCCTCACCATCTTCCTCTCGAAATCTCTGTGCTGTTTCCTTTCGTGATCGGTTAGATGTGTCTATATATAGTGCTGAATGGACAGACGAGAAGCTTCATTAGACCATGAAAAAGTATAGTGAAAATTTTCATTCAAGTCCTTATATTATATTTTAACTATTTTCTTAAAAAACACACCTCAGATTTTAGGATTATTGTTGAAAAAAGGGTTTTGTCCCGTTCGTCGAATGGAGTGATGATGTTAACGACAACAACTTTAATAAAAAAAAATACGCAATTAAATAATCAAAGAGGACACAAAAATTAAATTATGAAAGGCCGACTTAGTAATTATCAAATGATTTGATGGCCCTTTGCAATTTATTAATGTGCGTATCAGCGTATGGTCGCCATCAGCTTTGGATGGACAAACCAAAGATCGAAAGGTCAATTTCCTTACGATTTTCCTTATCAACCGAACACTTGCTACCACCTTAATACGTCTAAAAATTGAATGACAATTATGACGCACGATAAGTATTTTCTCCATGACAATTCTAAAAATATTAACGCTATACCAAATGAGAAATTTTCATAAGACCCACTTAATTATCTCTATAATTAGTAGTTCAAAAAATTAATTATTTAAATTATTAAAAAAAAATATCATTTGACTCATGCTTTCGGATTTATCAGGTGATCAATCTGTGGAGCTAGACCGTCCACCTCTCCCCGACTAGAAAAAAATATTTAATTTAATTTAAATCCCCAGAGTCATGATACAACAACAAGATACCCATGTAATTTTTCAAACTCCAGCTATTGAACCGAAAACCTAGGCACCAGCATTATTCAATTTCCTCACGATCATCTTTCGTGTCGTTTTTCTTGGTGATCGTGACTAGCGAGATGTTGATTATACTTTAACTTATGGAATATATAAGCTCAACATTTTGTTGTGGCTAAGTCAAAACCCGACCAAACTCAAACAGAGAAAAACTCTGCGAGTGACAAAGCAACCGATTGACCGACTGATCGAATGTTGTCCATATATGGGTAATGGGTGGACAATGTGCAACTTGTTGTCACATGAACCCGATTGAGGTAAGCAGTGAGATCATATGATAACTCAATTGCAAGGTGACAAACTTGAATTTAAAAGAAGAAGGGTTTTGGACGTAAGATGGTATGTATAGTTTGGATATGTGATCCAAGGAAATTTTATATCAAGAAGCAACAATTTTCTTTTTCTTTTTAATAATTCAAGTGTCCTGACTTCACCTGACTAATTTTGAAGATAAACAACTTTCCCCTAGTTCGCCTACTAGGCGAATATGAAGTTGTGCTTATGCACAAACAACACTTATTTAGTTAGTTCCAACTCATAAAATGGCAAGCATTATTAGGTTGATTGGACTATGTTAAAGATGATTAAGTAATTGGACTTGTTTTGGCCTTAAAACAGTCGGAGTTAGAGTCAAATCGCACCTTGATTTGGTAACTTGAATGCTTGATGTTGAACTTACCTATTGTCATAAATAAGAAGAGAAAAAGATATGTTAAAGATCAAATGGATCAAAGTATCAAACAAATTAAAAAACGACAAATGATCAAGTAATTTGGACGTGTAGTGAACTGAATGCATCAAGCGAATCTGAGATAAGACCGAACTAAACAAACAAATTGAACTTGTTTTGGCCTACAAACAGTCGAAGTAAGAGTCGATTCACATCTTGATTTGGCAACTTGAATGCTCAATTTTGAACTTACCTATTGTCATTAATAAATTTAAGCATTTGAATAGCTACGAAAAGAAAATGTGTTTTTTTTTGTGGGGAACTAAGAAAGGAAAAGATAACCTTACATTACAAAGCATTAACTATTTGAAGGGGGGGAGTCAAAATGCATCTACAGGAAAGATGAGGCCAGTCGATGGAAGATGAGGTTGTTGGACCATAGCTGATAGAATGAATGCGCATCATCGGATTAATGGCAGGAAAGAAAAGGAGAAAATCAAGTGGAATGGACATTTTGCCAAATAGTATTAAACAGAGTGAAACTTACTTTGAGTATGGGGCATTGTGAATCGTCTACCTTTCTTTCCTGCTGCAAGAATTAGATAGGCATGACCTGTTGCAGCTCCCACAGCTACTGTCTCATTCTGTAATGGCAACAAAATAACTTAGTGGCAAGTAATAAACGAACAGACTATTTGTGCTATTGAAGAAGATGCATCAAGCACTGCTGATCAAATTGCCATGACTGATTGACGATGGGTAAACACCATGATGGAAAGGCATGGACAATAGAAATACCTCATTTTTACATGCATCATGACATCATAAATAGCAAAACCCTCTGTTTCCAATTCTACCTGCAAAAATTGAAGATATTTTTTTTAAGGTATTGAAGCTGTTCATACACTTAATTAAAATTAGCCAATCAGAATATCAAACTTTTCCCCTTTCTAATGGTTAAAAAATACCCTCTTTACATAGGAACACAGCAATCACAACCAACCAAACCTGAATCTGATTGCAACTACTAAGTGACGCAAACAAACAATGGAAGAAAAATAATGAATTTGAATTTATAATTGATGTTAGTAATTGTCCTATACTAAGTGTTGGTGTCTTTAATTTGATATGGGTCGTTATTTTGGTAAGAGTTTAATGGGATTAGTCTTTCCTAATTGGCATTTTTTTTTGTTTTCTAATTTGGTTAAAATTGATTCTATAAAAGAGTTACTATGCCAATCTAACACTTAAGCTTTCGATTAATAAAATTCCCTCTTCAATTCTCTATATCTTTGTATGTGAGGTTGTTTTCTCTGTGTGAAGTAGTCTTCCCCTTTGCATCAATTTCAACCTAAGTTTCTTTTTGTCAGTTTTGAAAGTTCAATTTTAGTGTTCCATCACCAAGTCTCTAGTATATTTCCATAGACAACTTTAGACGATCCACTCATATATCTAAACTTTGTGGCAAACAAGTAGTTCATCAAACAATCAAACATTATATTTTCTGCAGAAAGCCAAGGTTTAATGCAAAAAGAGATTAGAAACACCAAAGTCAGAGCTAGCATAGAGAAACTTATTCTTAAGGACTGTGTACGGAGGAATAGCCAACATCACTTTCAGTAATTGAGTCAGAAGCATAAGAATAAACTGAAATACCATTTTGCTGTTGAGCATTGGTTTCAATTCCTAATTCTATAAATACAAGGGAAACGAAATTTCCCATGTTTATTTGTTTTTTCAAAATGCTGGCGGATTTTCAAGATCATCAAAATACCCACATCGTTACCATAATGATGATGTGACAAGCATGCGGTCTCATTTCATTGGAGTTGCCACCTCATCATTCTGTTAAGTATTAACAGTCTAAGTGGCTGGGGGTAATGTGAAAATTTCTCAAACTCTGAAAGGCGCTTTGAAGATTTTAGAGGCATTTAAAAAAAAGAGTAAAACATGAGGGGAAAAATGGAACCTTCCCATAAATTTATGAATGAAAACAAATCAAACTAAGAGCATCTATGGGTCTATCTTATGTAAAACATAAACAGCTAAATGACCTCAATTTTAAGCATGTCACTTCTCCCTGATTTAGGTAAAAGGAAAAGAAATGGAAAAATGGTTTCGCACAGTTGTTCCAGTCGAATTGATGTAGATAAAAATAGGATTTTAGAATCAATCCATTGCAAGTAAAGCAATTAAGCAATCACAAGCTCTGTAACAACTAGCACCAACTGTCCATAAAAGGGTAACTGTTATTCAACAGGAATCATGTCTAACATACACGCAAGAAGAGAAAGAGAAGATGATAGAAACTAGAAGAAATAGAATGACAAAGATGTTGTAGCACATCCATCATCTGTAACACAGCAGTTTCTGTTGCATTTCAATATTCTCATTGTAATTATCAAGCTTCTTCATTAGTATAATTATATCACAAAATAATCCAAAGAGAATAACTAAAACTTGTGCCTTTTCTACTACAATTCATTAATCTAAAACCAAATTACGAAAATTAAACAATCTAATTACAATTATCATATATCTTATAATTGAGTTCTACATCGTAATAGTCAAGCACCTAAATTTGAGATTAAACACACAGTAACAACACCACCAATATCACTCTAATAAAACTACAAGAAATTTTCTCTTATATCCCTTTATTCTATCTCTTCTATCACTTCATGAGATATACTACAACCAATTAGAATCCTCCGACGTTTTTTGACGTTATATCTCCCAGTTTTACACATGGTGGTAATCTATCATTCTGATTCGGGTATGACTATTTGACACAACAATGGATCTAAGTGTTTGCCATCTTATTTTCTACAAGTTTTTGTCCACTAGTCAACAAGGTTGTTGATATTCAACTTGGAGTGTTAATGTCCAATTACAAACAATGGTACAGGTGGTAGATAACAAGTATTAGAGGTGGATATAGCCGTGAAATTCATAATATTTTTCCTGCTTACATTTAGTACATTAAACTCACCATACTCATTAGCAATACCATTTTATAGGCCACCTTCACTCCATGGAAATTGGAATTTTTGAGAATTTTTCTTTCTATGTGAACTTTGTAAAACAAACATTAATAGTGGCAAGAAAAATCTCAATAAACTTCTCAGTGGAAAAACATTTCAGACAGTAAAACCCATTAGGTGATGATCAGAATATAGCTATCGATCTCATGGAACCGAAACTTATATTCAGATTTAATGGCATGCCAATGTAGACAATTCGTCCATGAAGAAGTAATGAAGGAAAACCTGGGGAGGCCTCCTTGGTTGGTGCCCATTATAAGAAACAGAATGTTCTACCTAATCAAAGTTCACAAAAAAAAAAATAGATAAATGAAAGAAAAACTATAGACATATAGGAAAACATAAACTTAGATTTTCTAAGTAACAATATAAAATGGAAATAAAATAACCTAGCATTAAGAAAAATATGAGAAAAACAGTTGCCTAGTGTTGTACATGAAAGTCATTATGCATTTCCATTGACAAATAAACAATAGACCAAAAACTTGTAAACAATTCTAATTTACAAACCAATGCTCTCAATTAAAATTATGACACTAAACTTTATACAAAAGAATAAAAAGGCTCTTTTAAATTCCCTTATATTGGCAGTTAATTCACACAGTAGAAGGATATAGATTTTTTGTTGCAAGAGGTGGCATTGCAACTAACCTTTCCCCTTGCCATAACCATTTCAAATTTCAGTTCAATCCCCTTTCTGATTCCACTGAACCAATTGATACAATTATTGAATAAATAAAAAAAACAAAACTTTTTAGAAGATTTTTTTTTTTTCTTACTAAGGTACCCCTTTTTAGAGGTTAATATTTTGGAAGCATGTCAGCAAACTACAATTTAAGCGAATTATACGATCTAGAAATTCGGACCTCCCATAAGATTCAATTCTGATCCCGACGACGCCAAAGCCAGGGGGTTGGAAACTGCGGCGGCTGCGGCAGCCAACTAGGAGAGTAAGGGGTCGCGGTGATTGATGGGAGGCATCGGAGGAGCCGACCTCGCTGCCCTAATCTTGAGAGCAGCAGCGGCTTCTGCCGACGAGGAGGAGGAGTAAGAAGAAGGGGAAGATGAAGAAGGAGATGAAGAAGGAGAAGAAGAAGACAAATTGGAGGGAACGAACGCCATGGGCATTCGAGGCGACAGGAAATGAAAGCTCACATCGCCGCACGCCATCGCCGCCTTCGTCGCCCTTCTTCGCTTCCACTTCCACGTCGTCGACTGCAGCAGACCCGTTAGAAGGCGCCTGGAAAAACAATAATATATTATTATTCCTGAAAAAATATATTATTTTTATAAAATAATCTCTTTTTTTCCATAATCGAAAATATAAATTAAAAAATCATGATTTTTTAACGATTAATTTGACATTTTACTCGATAATTTTCATAGCACAAAATAAATAAATACATACGACACGACGCGTCATGGATAAATAAGATCTGAAATGTGCGGAGGGTTGTTCGGGGATTTTATGCGCACGCCTGCGGCCTCTTCTTTCTTCTTTCTCTGCTGCATCTGCTGCTGCCGCTGCATCAATCCATTCCCCACAGCGACATCCTTTTCAATTTTTGGGCTTTGACCCCTCAAACTTCACCAAATTCTCCGGGGGCTCCTCTCCTCTCACTCTGATCCAAACTACGCAGGTCGCTCTCTTCGTCTTCTACCCCACTCCTATTCCCTTCTATTTATACCCTCCCGATGTCGTCATTCCTCTTCTCGCCATCGCTCGCCCGAGGAGGTCGACGAGGCCCGCGGTCCAGATCCAAAGGCGAGTTTCGAATCCTTTCATTTTCTTTAAATTTTTAATTTTTGTATGTTTGCTTATCGGCTCGCGGGTTGATTCCCATGGATCTATGTTCGTCTTCACCTGTTGCTGTAAAATTTGCTTTAAATTTAGGGTTTTGTTGCTTTGATCTACATCTGATTTGTCTTTTTGTTTTTTTTTTGGGGTAAATTTTGATTTTGATTTTGTCTGAAGATTTGCGATCGGAATTAAGTGAAATATCAGTCATGATTGTTGTTTGATTCTATGGATCCATCTCCTTGTTCTGTTTGCTGCCTTAATTTCTGTGCTACTTTTTGGGATTTGTTGCATTGATCTGGATCAGAAGTTTCTTTTCAGAAGGAAAATTTTGTTCTAATTGGAATTAGTAAAATTTTTAGTTATGGGGTTGAATTGTAGGTTAGAGGGTGCGCCGGAGGCATGGATGACTATGTGGGGATACCTGAGGACTTAAGGTGCAAGAGATCGGACGGGAAGCAGTGGAGGTGCAGCGCGCTGTCGATGCCAGATAAGACTGTCTGTGAGAAGCACTACATCCAGGCAAAGAGGCGGGCGGCAAACTCGGCACAGCGAGCTAGTGAGCGGAAAGCAAGGCGGAAGTCAATGGACGACGGTGATATCTACTTGGAGAGCAGAAGTAAGGAGGTTGAGAGGTCCAGGTCTGTGTCTCCAATGAATAATGTAGGTGGCGCAGAGTGGGCGTCCAGGGGCAGGTGCAAGGAGAAGGTGTCTAGAAGTCAGGGACAAGGCTTGTACTCGCGTCAGATGGCTAGGGGGGTTTCAGCCCATGGTGATTTTGGCAGACCTACTCAGGACGCTGAGCCAGATGCAGATTACATGGAGGAGGATCAAATTAGATCAGGATACAAAACTCCACCGTTTGGCAGGGAAGCAAAGAGTTATGGAAGTGGTCCAGCCGTGAGTCTAATGTTCTGTTTTTTTTTTCATGAATATAAATGTTTCTTTGCAATTATCTTTGCTTTTAAAAATTATGGATCTTCTATCTGGTCTTATAGGATTATTCAGGCAAAACTTCGGGTTCATCTGATGAGGTGGAAGGATTAACTTGTCATCACTGTCAGAGGAATGATCTAGCAAGTGTTGTATGGTGTATTAGTTGTGACAACAGAGGCTATTGTAGCAATTGCATATCAAGATGGTATTGGCGTATCTACCATATGCTAAGATTTGAGTTCCTTATTGACAGAAAGTTAAATGCTTGATGATGCATTGCATCTGTTAGGTATGCTGACATTCCAGTGGAGGATATCCGTCAAGTTTGCCCAGCTTGTCGTGGTATTTGCAACTGTAGAATATGCTTGCAAGCTGACAACTTAGTTAAGGTAGTGCTCACTTTTTCTTCTCCCATATTAACAATTGCAGTCATATATATCCTTCAGCTCTTTTTCTCATTGACGTGTGTGTTTTTGTTAACTCATGCTTTCCTTTGTTTTAGGCTAAGATACATGAGATGCCTGCCATAGATAAATTGAGATATCTTCATAGCCTTTTGAAATTCATCCTCCCTATCCTGAAGAATATATATAGGGATCAATGCTTCGAAATTGGAGTTGAAACAAGGGCGTATGGTATTTCATCTTGTTGTTCTTTTTTTTTAATCCACCGATCTAGAGTTTTCACGACTGTTTGCCTTTTTCCTTTTATGTTTCTCATATTTATGTTAGTTACCATGTCCCAGGGCCTAAATCTGATATTCCTAGGGCAAAGATAGATGCTGATGAACAGATGTGCTGGTACTTCCCCATCTAATGCATAATTTCCCCCCCTAAGTGATTACACTTACTCAGTTATGTTACTATTGGCATTAAGCAATGTTATCATTACTATGTACAGTGACTTGTGCAAGGTGCCAATACTTGATTATCATCGGCATTGCACCAAGTGCTCATATGATTTATGCCTCGACTGTTGTCGTGATATTCGACGGGCATCTTCAGTTAATCTGCCCATTGATGGTTGGCCATCTGATAGAAGCAAAGATGTCACTGCTGAAACCGCATGTCCAGAATCATCTGGAAAAACTGAGACTGATGAATGCTCAATTAACTTTGCCCATCAATTTCCCAAGTGGAAAGCAAACAGAGATGGCACAATCCCATGTTGCCCGGTTGAGGCAGGCGGTTGTGGCTCCTCAGAATTAGTTTTAAGACGGCTTTTCAAAATAAACTGGGTTGCAAAACTGGTTAAAAGTGCTGAGGAAATGGTCAATGGATGCATAACTCGAGATCCAGATACTTTGCCAGGCTGCCCTTGTCAAAATAATATTGTTTCTGAATCGAATGGGTTAAGTGCATTCACTTGTCGCCAATGCTCCAATAGAGATAGTAGCATTGATAATTTCTTGTACTCTCCAGTAGCACAAGACATAAAACTTAACGGTATGAGTCATTTTCATCAGCATTGGTCTAGGGGTGAACCAGTTGTTGTAAGACACACATTTGAGTGCCCATTGGCTTCAAGTTGGGATCCAACTATTATCTGGAGAGGCATTCAAGAAATGATAGACAAGAAAACTGACGATAGTATAAAGGTGAAAGCCTTCAGCTGTAATGATCAGTCAGAGGTATGCTACTTCTTGGCGATTCTTTATTTCATGTGAAATAATGCTGGTCACAAGGTTATTATGACAACTTTAATGTCATTGAGGCATGTTATTACCATTATATTTCACTCTTTTGGAACTTTGATAATTATTGTGATACTTTATTTTTGATGTTAAGTGTCACTTTATTCCGATAATCTTTTGACTATGGGAAATCATTTTCTCTTAGAACCGGTCATTATCACAGGTATTTTTCATCCATCATATTTTTATTTATACTTTGATTTGTATTTTATATTTTTGAAATATAGTCAGTATCAGGGTTCTTAAGGGAGGTTCTTATGTTGGAAAATTTTGGGAAAGTCAGTGACCAACCACCTACTGCTACCCATCTTGTTTCTTGGAGAGAATCCGAAGGATGAATTTAAACGTTGTGTTATAGACCAATCTTGCTTTTCCCTTGACTTCCATCTGATTTTGGAGGAAATGTGAGGGATCGGATATAATTAAATTCCTTCTTTCTTCCTTCTTGGCAAACAACAGAAATTGACAAATTTATTCCTTTACCTCTCTTTTTCCTCATTTTTTGTCTTAGTAAATAATTCCATAAATAAACATCATCTACAGTTGATTATATTTTACTTTTAATGGATTAATAGTAGTCTAACATCTTCAAGTTAAGGATCATCAGATACGGTCCTTGTTATGAACTGATTATATCTAATCAAGGTTGTTTGTTCATTGTAATCAGCAAATGATTGAATTTTCTAATATCTCAGTTTAAGAACCTGTCTTACAATCATCATGGGGCCATTGGTTTGACCTACAAACTATACTTTGGCAGGTTGAACTTCAACTAGGTCAGTTCATTAAAGGATATTCAGAGTGTACATGCGAAGATGGCTTGCCAGCAATGTTAAGAATAAAGGATTGGCCAACTCCAAGTGTAGTGGAAGAGTTTATATTATGTCAAAGACCAGAATTTCTTGTTAATTTCCCTTTGATTGAATTTCTTCATTACAAGTGGGGTATTCTGAATCTTGTTTCCAAGTTGCCACATGATACAATGCAAAGTGAAATAGGCCCTAGACTTGTTATTTCTTATGGCACGCACAAAGAGCTCAGTAAAGGTGCTCCTGTTGCCAACCTTCAAGTTAATATGGGTGATATGGTAGGTTAGTCAATTTGCCATTGTCAATTCCTGTCAGTCAGTTTCTTTTTTAGAGATTGTCACGTAATGCAGTCTGTGAATGCTGTCTTGTTCTTTGTTATTATTGATTATATGCTCAGCCCACATGTTAGAACCTGTTCAACAGATTATTTTTACATCTAATGCTATGTTCCATTATATATTCTTAGAGTTGCAATGGTTTTTTCAATTCCTTGTGATTTGCAAAGGTGTTGTTATCAAGGAACTATGCCTTGCCAAGTATGTTGATATGTGATGTTTACTTGTTCTTTGGGATTTGCTAGTCATCCATGTTGATTATAAAACAAAATGATAAAGGGTGACCAGCCCAGCCCCACGGAATTTTTCCACTGGTCACCAGGGTAAATCGGGAAGCGCTCGCGGTGGACGGCTTAGAAGCCTAGCATCCTTTGGTTGTGCACCCCATTTGGAGGAAAAATTCATGCAAACTCGCCATAGCTGGAGATCGAACTGTGAATGCCTAGGTGACAACTTGGATACCCTACTGCTGCACCATAGCCCCCGGGGCCATCCGTATTAATTATTACACATTGCTTGAGGTGATAATTGAAAGCATGTGGTAATCATGCTAGCTAGTTTTATTGGTGTAATTATCCATGGGTCAAAGTTGACTAGTTTAGCTCAAACTTAAGTTTTGATATTTGACAAATATGGGGATTGCAGGTGCAATTGTCCATTAGGGAGAATGTTGGTGCAAGTCTCCTTCAAAAGTTGACCAGTTTGAAGTGAGAGAGCAGTCAAGTAGGTCAAGGTTGACCGAATACTTAACTAGGAAAGTCCTAACCAGAGGTTAGATAAGGGCAAGACTAACGGGATGGTTGGCAGAACAAGAAAAACTAAGTGGGTCAATATTAACTGGATACTTGGTGTGAAAAGTTTCGATGAGTGAAGCCGGACAGTGAGGAAGTCTTAGTGAGTGAAGCTAAGCAGTCCCAGTGAAGCTGGACAATGAGGAAGTCATGGTGAGTGAAGTTAGGTAGTTAGAAAGCCCCGGTGAGTGAAGTCGGACAATGGGAAAATCTTGTGAGTGAAGCCGGGCAGTGAGAAAAGTCCTGGTGAGTGAAGCCAGGCAGGAAAGTCCTAGTGAGTGAAGTCGGGAAGATGAAAAGTTCTGGTGAGCTGGAAAGCCCCGATGAGTTAAGCTGGGCAATACGAAGTCCCGGTGAGTGAAGCTGGACAATGAGAAAATCCTAGTGAGTGAAGTTAGGTTGTGAAAAGTCCTGGTGAGTGAAGCCAGACATTGAAAAATCCGGGTGGGTCAAAGATTGATCAGACACTTGGTAGAGAAGTCTTAGCAGTTCAAGGGTGATCGGATGCTAGGCAATGAGGAGTCCCAATAGATCACGGTTGACTCGATGTTGGGCAGAGAACCCTAGAACTCGGGTTTACGAGCTAGGGTTGCCAACAATTGATTTGGCAGAGCTTAAGTGATTAAGCTCCAGCTTAATCGCCTAATGCTCAAAATCACGATTACAGAAGCGACCTGAATCGCTTAAGCTAAGCGATTTAGGATGGCTTAAGCAATCATCCTGATCGCTTAAGGCCTTTAAGCGATTCAAGGCGGTTGAAGAGCCCTAGAAAAGGGTTGATGTGAGCACTGTTTCTTAGCTCTCTTGCTCACAGTTTCTTAACGACACTCGGCCAGTTCTTAGAGACTTAGAGTGAAGTGCTGCTATATTTCCAAGTTGATCAAGAGGTGTTTTCAAGCCAGAAGGGAGCAAGCTAGGGTTTCATTATTGTAAGCGTGTAAGATTTCATTTGTATTAGCTTCTCATCTTCTTCTTGTAATTCTTCGTGTGTGAGTTTGTAAGAGGCTTCTCCATCTTTGGATTGTTTCCGAAAAGGAACTTTTTCATAGTGTGTGTCAGAAAGGGCCGGATTCTTGATTAGTCACCTCAAGGAGGTGGATACCAAGTAAACACAAAGGAATTATCATTGCTTCTAAGTTTCCACTGTGCAATCAAGAAGATCAAGAAATCGAAGTGAACTATCCCCCCTCTAGCTCAACCAGTCCTAACAAGTTGAAGATCATAGAGTGGAAGAGACATTGCTTTTAAACATCTTCCTCTCTTGTTTCGGTTTAGACTTTAATAATTGCGTGCTTTAGCATCATGGTAACGTTAAAAACCTCTCAGCTTAGTTTATATCTAGTTTGGTTCTGCTCAAGATTCCACATTAGATCATGCTTTATTTCAGTTTTAGCCTTTTAAGGAGTCACTTCATTATCCACATGCATATTTTCTTGGATTACTATTGTATGATATTTGTCTCAAATGAGAAGTTCAGCTGTTGGATTTCATCTAACCGAGTTTAAATTCAATTGTCTGATTTTCCAAAACACATGGAGGCAGATAAGGCAATCAACTAGTCAAACATTATTGTTTGGGAACTTATTAAGTTTATGAACATGATGGTGGCACCGACACTTCAGAAACTCAATTCTAATATGATAATACAAAAATGGAACTTTAATTATTTAATTCACATCTTCACAGGCAGTATTGATAATTTTTTCCTTGAACAATGAATCTTTGCAGGCAGTATTATAGACTTTATTTACTATCTCAGTAATGTGGCTGTCATTTTAATGATACAGTCTGATGCCTTTGTCTTTGTTTAGGTTTCCCTATTAATGCACACACCAGAGGCAGCTATGATGAGGTCCGAATTTGATAGGAACTTCAATAAGTTTAAACCTGAAAATCCGCTCGAGGATGACTACCTTACATATTCTAATATGCCTTCCAATGGGATTACACGGCAACCTGCTCTTGAATTTCAAGAACATTGTAAAGAAAATGAGTTTTCCTTGGGTTTGAAAGCGACCGAGGATAATCCTATGGATTTTCATGAATTCAATAGCAACGGTTCAAGTGGCCATGAAAAGAGGGATTCTTCGTGTCCCGACTCTTCTGAAAGAACATGCCCTGGAGTTGTATGGGATGTTTTCCGCCGACAAGACATTCCTAAGCTCAATGAGTTCTTGAAGACACATTGGAAACACCTCACAAATACTACAGATTCAGTAAACCAACATTTTGCAACTACTTTGTGTTGCCTTATCTACCATTTTATGTAATTTTTACATGTCTGAGTTTGGCAGGTCTTGCCTGTTTATGATCAAGCAGTGTATCTAAGTAAAGATCAGAAGCAAATGCTAAAGGAAGAATTTAGTAAGTTTATGTGCTTGCTAGCTTCTCTTTTTTCTATGCTCAAGATGTGTGACTAAAAGTTTCTCATCTTGATGATGACTCCGAGATTCATTTTGCTATTGTAGTGGACTTCTCTTTACTCAGTAAATTTGCTCATCTGCTTGACAGGAATCGAGCCATGGTCTTTCGTGCAACATGTCGGCGAGGCTGTTTTTATTCCTTCTGGATGTGCTTTTCAGCTTAGGTATCTCCAGGTGAGATTCAGTTTCAGATAAAGTCAAAGCATCACAAGTGCCAAATAATTTCTACAACTCTAGGTACAACAAGTAATTTCTAGTTGTTGATGAGGTACAATAACGAGTTGGAACAAATGCCTACACAGAATCATGGGGGTGAAAATAGTAACTTCTGATTATGAACTCATTTGTTTTACTTGAGTATTTTTCATGCTATTGGTGGACTTAGGATATGTAAAGAGAATTTTTATTTTTTGTGGTTATGTTGGCCTTTTTAGTACGTTTTGTTAGGTCTCCAACAATATTGCCTAGGAGTTTGCTCGTGAAATTTATATAGTGCGTTGGCTTGGCGCTATTTGTCATGACCTGCCACTCAAATCGGAGAACTGATACATTAACTTGTGAAGCCCAATCTGATATTTTTCACCAAATGGCACTAAACTTGGCTCCACACTACCAGCCTTACCTTTATCTCCATTTTGATGACATTTTCTAAGAAAGATTGTTTTCTCAGGAAACAAAATTAGCATTTTACTTTCTTTCAATCTTGCAGTCATCAGTGCAGCTGGTCCTCAACTTCTTATCTCCAGAGAGCTTAAGGGTGTCATCTCGTATGGCCGAAGAGATTCGCTGCCTTCCGAATAATCATGAAGCAAAGATTAAGATGCTGGAGGTGCTCATATATTATTCTGTGACTTTTCTTGTTAATTCATTTCCATGTCTTTAGTTTGTCTCGAATCTAAGTAGTTTTTTCCCTCCAGGTGGGAAAGATGGCTTTGTATGCCGCTAGTTCAGCCGTCAAAGAAATTCAAAAAATAACACTTGATCCCAAGTAAGCACAACTCATTACCTTTCGATTTAGTGGCCACTTTTATGAAGTGTGCAACTTAAGGGGAAGAGAGCCCAGGTAGAGGGAAAGGGCAGATAGAAACTAGTCAATTTCCTTGTCTATTTTGGTGAAAGAATAAAAAATAAGGGGAAGACGAGGGCAACACGAAGCTCTTTTCCTCAGTTTTGGTTCCCATTGAAAAATGGACCATCCTCCTTCCCCGTCACTGATCCTTTCCTTCCCCTCTTTACTTTGATAGAAGAAAATAGAAGGGAAATGAAATAAGTTTAGATGACAACAAGTAAACGAAAAAAAATGCTGTCATTAGTTTCTCTAAATCAGATTAATCAGATGGAAAATAATTTTAAGAATTTATTAAGTAATAAACACAAGTTAAAACAAACTGTTGATTCTGTTCAAGTTAAGAAAAAGAATGTAATTAATTGGAAATAGATGTTACAATTCAATTCTTTTCTCCGTTTCATTTTCCAATGAAATGAATTTTAGTATTCTCACTTGTGATTGATGTTTATGATATGTATAAATTTCATTTTCGTCCATTAATTTCGGACAGAAATAAAATAAGTGAAGGATGAAATAAAATTTATAATCTCTCTCTTTCCTCTCCCATTCCCATGCAAGTAAACACCACAGTAGGAAATCCTGTTTGTTCTCATTGATGACATAAATCCTCTCTTGCAGGTTTAGTTCAGACATCAAATTTGAGAACCAAAACCTGACTGCATTAGTCTCTGAAAACTTAGAAAAGGTGATAAAGCGAAGACGACCCATTTACGGTTGAATCGTCGCGTCGGGTCGGGTCTCAAGCAATCGATGTAAAGATTATTTTGTGCTTAATTTTATGTACATAATTCGTCATTTCAAAAATTCTTGCTTCAGCAATGTACTTGTTGTCCAGCTAAATATCTAATTATGTTTAGAGATGCCCCTTCATCACTTAACCGATTTGTCTGGTTTGTGATATTGTTTTGGATTAGCATGCTGAGGTTTAGTTTGTCAGCCTGATTGATGGCGTTTAATTGGCTTGTTATGCTTGTTTGGCCTAAATGTTACTAAATCAAACTTGGCGGGACATTAAAATACAATAAATATGAATTTATATAAAAATATATATATATATTTTATATATAAATCACATCACAATTTCCAATTCTCACTTCACGCCTTTGCCGTACTCGCCCTGTCTCCAAAAGTGGAAGCGCCTTCTTCTACTTCTCCAATATCGAGCACCAACTCTCAACCCTGGGCTCGGCGATCCGCTCTCTCGCCTCCGAGCCATGTCTGCTTCCTCCCATCCCCTTGCCCTCACGGCGAAACGAGGAGCTCCGGAGCCACCGGCCGCTGTCGCGGTGCCGATGGAGGACACCGTGCAAGCCCTAATCGACTACCTCGTCCAGCCTCTCCTCCCCGCGAGGGCTTTCCTGCAGGCCTTACCCTCGCAGGAGAAGCAAGAATCCGTCGCCAGACAGGTACGCCATCCCCCCTCCCTATTTTCACATCTTTACACTATTCAACGCGCCTATTGTGTTTGTTGGGGGGTTTTGGAAGAGCGAGGCAGCATGATCATGTTGGGGTTGCTGGAGAACATCCTCACTATGGCAACCTGATGTCTCGAAGTACTAGATGAAAGTATGACTAGGAAGACAGTATTACAAGATAGGGCATTTGGATGACAAACCAACAAAATATGACCTGTTAGTGTTGGCGGTATTTGGCAAGATTAGAAAAAGTTAAATGATTTACTGAAATTATTCAAAGTGAAAGAGTGTTTTTTTTTTCTTGTTGAACATAGCTGACTTCTCAAAATTAATGAAACAGGATTATAAGGAAGAAACATACCGACTGACCTTTCAGTGTAGTAGATTTGTGTCCTTACTTTTGTGGACCCAATGTGTATAGATGACTGAAGAAGTTTGGTGAATAGTGAGTGTACCTGCAAATGCAAACTTATCTGCTCTTGCTAGTGCTTAGCAAGGTACAAAAACATAAATAAGTTTGCACATACCAATTTCTAACAAGGCAAATTTAACATGGTTTGGAATCCTTGTTCCTACATCACGGTCTATGGTTGGAATTTGGAAAGCACACTATCTTTCTTTTTTGTGGTTAACTATGGGAGGTGGAGAAACCTCTTACAACATGAATAGTTACATCATGCAAGGTGTATATTAAACCCTTTGTACAAACATCAAAATCTAAGATCGAACCTGATCACTTAGGGCATGATTGCACCAACACTTACTCCTTTCAATATGCTACTGATTGAACTTTCTACCTAGTTGAGATATTAGCAAAATTCCAGTTTTGTTTGAGAATTTTTTTTATATGAAAAAGGATCTTGCTCACTTTTCAATGAAAACTGGTGTATTTTTTACTTTTTATTTTTTCCCTTTTTTTTATTGTTGGTCAATTGTCGAGGCTTTAAACATAGAAGACTGATATATTTGTTTCAAGATATTGAAAGTTCTAGTAAATTTCATACTAGAGAATTTTATGTGCATCATATCTGTAGATAAAATCTCTTCATTTCAAATCATATCTCACTAAAAAGGATAAACAGGTTGAGCAGAATTCTTTTAATATGCATTGACTACCCATCTGTATGTGAAGAAGCTCACGTGAAAAATTTACCATCTAAGTAACAATGTTTCGTGGACCGTCTGATTTTAACAAATATTTTGCATATGGAACATTTTTTTGAGTCTTCTCATCAGTTTTCTATCTTATTATAGCCTAGTTATTAGTTAGTACCATGGCTTGCCACCTTAAAGTTGTCTTGATTACTTTGCTCTTTTGTACATAATAATGCAGATGCACTCTGTTGTCCTTCTCTACAACTATTACCATAGGAAGCAATTTCCGCATCTTGTGTTTCTTGATTTTAGATCATTCTGCAAACAAGCAACTATAAGCAAACCAAGCCTTCTTAGTTTTATGAAATTCATGCACAAAAATGTGGAATATTCACTAGATTTGGACAAAGAGCTCTCTATCATGGAAAAGGAGATTATGAGTGCATGCAATATTGCCACAACTTTAGATGCATTGAAGAATTCTACAAGTATGAATGGATGGCCAGTTTCCAAGGTTGCTGTACTTCTTGTAGATGTTGACCAAGAAAAATGCTATCTTGAGTGTAGTTCTATAACTCAGAGAATATGGTCTTTGCCAGAACAAAAATTAGACGAACCAATTGCTAGTGTTATCAAATCTTTTTCTTATTCCTATCCCAACAAATCATTGAAAAGTTCACTTCAGCAGCTTGCAATATCTGCTGTGCAGCAAAAAACAGGTGTTAGTTTCCTTAATTCTCTCTTAGATTGTAACTTTATCTATTCTCTTTTAATTACATTAAAGACCTAGAATTTAGAATATGTCGATAAGTAGTTTTTTTTTTCTCCAGGCTGTTGAATTTTACATCTTGTCACACTTGTATAATTCTCCATATTTTGCACAAGATATGAAGTTGCTCGATTTGACTCTTATCATATATTCTTCTCATGCACAAGATATGAAGTTGATTGTGAGATTTTTATAGGAACATATAAAACTTGTTCTTTATTTCAAGAATTTTCTATATTTCTGCAAGGGTATGAAGTTGATTGTGTCCCTTCATTTGTGAGACTCTGTTCCTTAATGCGATGCTCTTCATTTATCGAAATGCTTATGAATTGTTTGCATCAACCTCCTAAGGGGCTAATAAGGCCTATTTTGAAGTGATCAATCACCTTCCTCTCCAGACACATAATGGATGGATAGATCATGCTTCTTGACACTAGATCACTATTAATGTGTTGATCAAGGCTGTCAATACTAGTCCAGTACTAATTTTGATAATATACAATATTATTCAATTTAGATTGAATCAGCATGAAAAGTTTTCTGACTATTTACATTGTTGTTTGAGCTTGCCCTTATGTTTCAAATCACTTACCCTAGTTTTTTTTCACTTTCAAACAGAAAAGGAATGATTTATGTTGGATGTCATTATTATCTTACTATCTCCATTCAACTTAGCTGATTTAACAAATTTCTTGCAGCATTTGCTAATTTGTATGGATAACTTTTATGTCCATCTGATATCTCTACCATACTATTGTTGCCTCAATTGTCAAAGAAATTTAATTACAATGTTTGTAATTTATTTACAGTGTCATTTTGAAAGTAATTTTTCCTACTATGGAACAGGTAATTGCTCCTCAAAATTCTGTGTTCTGGAAGATCATAGGGTATACTCATTAAATGATGAAAAGACAGCAACTATGCTGTATATAATGAAATCTCTGGACACTGTTAATGGTGCACTCGTTGGATTTTCTATTAAAGATGTACTAAGCAGGTCTGTTACCACAATAACAATGAAAGTTTATATATATTGATAGTTTGGTTTTGTGTGTGTGTTTTTTTTTTCCTTTTTCACTAGAAAAAAAATGTCATTTTGGATGTTCTGAATCTAGGTTTAATTGTTTTTAATGGTATTTTCGAACCCTAAGAACGATATTGTTTGAGTTGATTGAACTACTTTTTGTTATCCGATTTTGATGATAGTATCAACTGCATTTTACAGTTTGAGAGGGCCTCTCATCAAAGCTGGCTTAACTCCTGAAGTCACTAAAGTGGTTGAGTACTACCACTTGTTGCCATATGTTGATATATTGTCTGATTGGCTGTCGAGGTAAGTAAATGTGTATATTTAGGCCATCATGAACATGCAATTGTTGCTCAACTTTTCCTATAATATCGTGTTTTTATAACAGAGCAGCACCACATTCTCCTTATTTGAATTCCCCGCCAAGGCATCCAATAGACGTGCATAATTTATCGGAGGTGGGTGGACCATCTACTATGGTAGATCATGGGCTAAACAAATCTTACCTGTTGCCGACATCGAGAGATGAGGCTGTAGAAGACAAATCTGCCACAAATGTGAACACCTACGAGATAGGAAAACCAGATGTGAACAGCGCTACAATTAGCAAATCACTAAATGAACGATCATCTGCTGTTTCTGATTGTTGCAAGATCAAGAACACATCTTCTGATCAGTTGCAACAATCATCATTGAGAAAGGAGGATGCTGGAAGCAGGAAACGTGTTACTGCAAGCCCATGTTTGAATAAGTGCGGAAGAGATATCTACTGTTCTTCAGATGGCCGTAATGGTTGCACTGACAAGGTATAAACATGAATTATCATTTTTTATTAAAATTGGCATCTTCAATTTGAAACTCAAGCAAGTGTTTCTTTCGAATGAATACTGTCATCGAGTGCTGTTATACCAACATAGCAAAGTTGGTTATTACTCCAGTTGTAAAATTTGTAACAACTGACACAGGTATTAACTTTTTGTCGGATGGATATTGATACGAAGTAGAACTCTGTATCTGACATTTTAGAACTCATATTATCTTCCTATTGTTGGAATTTTTCTGTCATTTATAGGTAGATAGAATGGATAAAATAAAGAGACGGTGTACAGAAGAAGTCAATGCAGGAGAGATCGTTGGCAGGAAAGACACTTCGAGACCTTTTCAAGATGCCATCGATTCCTATCATCTGCCTCTTGAGCTAGTTGGAGAAAACCTTACATCTGAAAATATTGATGAACTTGATCTTGCTGTGCCTTCCAAGAAACATGAAGTGGTGCTTGCTTCCTTGAGAATTCTTCAGAAGAGACGAGATGATTTGGTAGAGGCGTTTTGGTATTCTTATGTTTTCCCCCCAATTTTTATTAATAAATCCCCTTGTTGATAGGTTCGAAGACACCGACATTTGGGTGATGAACTTGCTCAGGACGAGATGAAAATACAAGCAATTCTATCAGGTAATTCTTTTTTGTATCAGATATACCCATCGTGTGAGCAAATTATGTTAACCATTTCCGTCAACCGAAAAATGTATCGGTCAGCAAATTCGTTGTGCCACTGGAACTGGATTATTCTTATTAAAACTCTAACCATAAACTCTCTGATTCATAACATGTTTGTGTCATTATGCTGATACAAATTTATGCCACAACCATTTACTCCGGCATCAGTGTTTATCGCAAAGTTGTTAAAAAATGCAAGCAGTTGTTGCATAGATAGTACTCTCATGTGCGTTTAATCTTTTTCTCGAAGGGAAATTGGATGTTGAATCAGGGATTCAAGCCTGTAATACTTTATCCTCGAGCCAAACGCATACATGCACATCTAGGTCCTTACCTTCTGAGATTCAGACCCAACAAGAGATCAGAGTTAGGAGATTTTCTGAAGCAATTCTCAGATCGAATAGTCCTTGTCAGGCAAGAAGAAAATAACAAAAGCTTTGCATAATATCGTGCTTTGCTTATGTATTTTATTATGTTTTTGTTGAAGAAACAACATTTTTCAACTTTAGCAGGAATTGGACAACATTTGTTTCCAGAATGGCTGGATAATACCGAGATACTGTGTGTTCCCATCCATTGCCAATGCCAATGGTAAAATTAAGCCTCTTTGATCTGTTCTCTTCCGAAGCAGAATTTACTACTCTCCTGTCGACTTTCTTTCTATGTTTCCTGTTGTGCAGCTCTTTGTTTGAAGCATTGCTTCATTTCTGGTAGTAGACAGTCATCGCTCATGAGCAAATTTTGTTTCTCTTTTTGCAGAATGTTTTCAGGCTAGTGTATCAGTCAGAGGGATTGACTTCGAAGCTAGTGTCAACGGCGACTTTAGGAACACTCCTTGTGAAGCACGATTATCTGCGGCTACTAACATGATAAACAAACTTCATGCTATGTCAGATCAGCCAGCCCTGGCTTGAATACAGTAGTTTGGTTCGTGTTCCTCGTCTCTTTCGGCAGACCGAAGCCTGTTCCAGTATATTTCCCCAATCTTGTTCTTAATATTGTTGCCCCTGAAGTACCACCTTGGATGCATCACTAACATTTCTTATCAGGTTTAGTAGAATTGTGGGACTTTTTTTGGAGTTCTGTGTGATATCTGTTCCTCAGCATGTTTCTCACCTCCTCACATATTCCATTTATCAAGTTCCGAGTATTTATAGTGGTTTTAAAATTTTACAAGGCATTATGAAAAATAAAAACAGAATGAAATCTTCAATTCACATGATCAGTTAAGCACAGGAGATGAACAATATCTTGACTCAATGCACATGCTTTATATTCGATCGATAAAAGTATAGTTCAAACTAAGTTTTAATGCACATTTATATAGACAACTGAGATCATTTGATGCCGAGTAATGTTATAAGTTGAGTTGATGCTGTGCCTAAGTTAATAGTTGTGATTCAAGAAAAAAAAACTGTATTAGTTAGTGGCTAACTAAAGCTATTACAATGTAAGCAGATAAAATTATATGAAATCTAGCTCATGATATCCTATGATAAAATTGTGTCCCCCCATTATGAATCATCAGAACAATCATTCAATCACATGATGTTTGAAACATATAGACACTGTTTCACTTGATAATAATCAAGTCAACAGCAATCAGGAGAAAAAGTTTAGCATAGCAAACACAGAAATGAGAAACAACAATGACAATGAATGCAGAATGTTTCAAATTTCAAATTGGTTGTATACCATAACACCATTTGCAAGGATCAGAGGCAATTATTCCAAAACCATGTCACTGATAGAAACACAAAGAAGAAAATTTTACAACTTTATAAGTCTCACAGTATGGAAGAAGCAGGGGGGCAAAGGTCCATCTGGATCCCTATTCAGCAAATTTATTCAGGCGATGGATTGTGCTTCTTGCAACCCTGTTACCAGGATCAATTTTCAGAACCATCCTCAAGTCCTCAGCACCAAGCTTGTATTTTTCCATGCTCTCGTATAAAAGTGCGCGTTGCACTAGCATTGAGATGTTTGCAGAATCTTTCTCCAAGACCTGAATGGGGAGGTAATATTTAGATATCTTAGCTATGAATGATAAAGATTTTTCAAAAAACAATATAGCATCAAGTAGACACCTTTGAGCAATCAGCCACTGCCTTCTTATACTCGCCGACTTCTTTGTAGCATGAAGCTCTGCAAGACAACACCTCCGCCATTGAATTGTTATCCCCAGACTTCTCTGAAAGCACGACGGCCCATGAAAGCCACTTAATCGCGTCGGCATACTGCCCCTGTTTGTAATTATCCTGTCCTTTGGACTTTGCAGCAGGAGCAGTGACACCTGAGGGTGGTGGCGGCAGCCCTTCAAGCTCTGTTGTCGGTCCACCATTGTCATGACCCCCGAATTCAGAACCCATGTCCCAATCAGTCATCTCGGGGAATTGCTGACTTACAGGTGCCTCAGAAGCTGGGGCACTTGCTGCAGATGAAGAAAAGAATGAATCCAATGGATCCATGCTTTCCTTAAGGGGATTCAGTGGTGGTGGTTGCAGGGGAGATGAAAAACTACCACTGCTATTTCCACTGTTACCTATCTGTGTTGAATTGGCATTCTGAAATGCACCAAAAGAGAAGCTGCCGCTGTTCATACCGGATGAGTTCACCGATTGGGCTGGTGATTTCACAAAGGAGTTTGATCCAAAGCTGCCCAATGAACCAAAAGGATCTGGTTTAGGCATTCCCCCCATTGATTTCATCGGCTGCCCACCAGTACTCATTGGAGCACCAATCTTTGGACCAGGCTGGCTGAAAGAGGAGAGATTTCCAACTTTATCGGCAGATCCCCAGCTGTTGGGCCTTATCGGGGCACTACTTGCCGCAGATGTGGCGTTAGCAGTCGGTCTGGGGAGTGAATCGGACAAATTACCCATTCCGAAGGCATTCTTCGGCGGCGCTGACTTCAAAGGAACGTTTCCAGATCCGCCACGACCCTGGCCGAGGGCGGATCCAACGAGATCGCCAAAAAGATTAGAGTCCGACTTGGGGATCCCGATCCCAGCAGCAGGCGTCGTAGACCCCCAACTCTTACCAAAGATATCGCCGACCATGGAAGCGGGGCCGTTGAGATTGCCAGATCTGGTGGATGAGGGCGCCGCGGCAGGCGTCCACGAGGGCCGAGAAGGCTGGTGCGACCAAGAAGGCGCCGGAGCGGGGGACGGCGCACCGTAGGAAGCGGTGGGCTTCTGGTCTTTAAGGGGGCGGGAGGCGGCGCCGCGGCCGGATCCAGCGATGCCGAAGTCGAACTGGTAGGAGTCGAAGGAGGCGCCGGCGGCCGATGATCGGGCGCCGCGGTTGGAGCTGCTGCCAGATGAGTTCATGGTGGCGACGCCGGCGAGAATCGGAGGGCTCTACGCGGAGATGGAAAAGGGAAAGGAAGAAGAGAAGAAGCGAAGGTTCGAGATCAGAGGCGACTTTTAAGGCGGTGACTCCGGTCCGGCCTAATTGATTTGACTCGGTCCGGTTTTTTTTCCACAATCATTTAAAGGCTTCCAAACGTCATCCAAACATCTTCAACTATAATAACGGTATGAAAGAACAAATAGAGAGACTTTGGAACATAACAATTGATGCAAATCATGGCCAAGGTTGAGATCATGGCAAACTCCGTCGACGAACGAATCATTGCAATGTTTCCACGACTAATCTTGAGCACCTCAACGCCCTTCTGTATCTCCATCATCGTACCGCTATCGACACTCCGAGCATTCTATCTACAGGTGCAGATCAGGCACACCTTCTTCACTGGCCTCTTGTGCTGCCAATTGCTGTCGCGAAGCTTTCCAAATTTGTGAAAGTTTCGAAGCTCTTCACTTCCTCCAATTCTCCCTTGACATTGGAGAAATAGTTAGTCATTATTTTAAAGGATAATAGCCGTCCGTGATTTACCTCCTCTGTGTTGGTCCTGGGATGAATTGACGGAGGCGCTGGGGCGAGCGTATTCGCCTTTTACCACAATTGACATGGGAGAAACAGATTCAGGCCCTCCTCTTGAGCTTTTACTAATTCTGGTAGAACATAAGGAGAAATACATATACATCAATGCATGGAGACTCTCAAGATCCCTGAGAGTTGCCCGAAATCCTCCTCGAAACTCATGAGCGAAGACTTCCATGTCTGCATCATCAAGGGAAGAACACATATCATTTTGTGAACAGCTGCCGATCTACATCTTCTTTCTCGCTGTCAAAACTTTGTTATCTGTGATCAAGTGAGAGGTTCGTCCAAGTGCAAGAGAGAACGCAAGAGACGAAGGAACATCCAAGATCAGAGGGATTTGGGTCGTGGAATATGGAGGGTTTGTTCATAATCGCTCTTCCGATAACGCGCAAAAAGAACCAAGATTTGCGAGAGCTCACTGTAAGTTTTTATGGGCATTCAATTAACAACGGTATCCGAGCAATTTTTGGAATGCATCTTCGTGTTTGCAATCATCATTTGCTTGTAAAGTGAAATTTACCTCAGCATTGAATTTGCGCTTGGGCCTTTTTTTTGAGACCGAAGGAATTGCCGATGGAGTTTGCTCCGTGGCGATCTGTCGCAGTTGCCACGCGAAAACGCAACAGACTTGCAATCTGTCGTTGCGGGGACTGTCACGGGGCACACTCGCGTTATGCGGCCATCGCCGAACCCCGAATGCAGCAGACAATACCCACGGAGTTTGTCTGCGTTTCTGGCCGGTGGACGATTGGAGGTCAGTCCTCTGATTTTGGCCGACGGGCGGAGGGGGTGAGGGGGGTGGAGTGGATTTGGGTGACGACGGAAGAATAAAAGAACGAAGAGTTAGGTTTGGTTGTTGGCACGTTTTTTTTAATGTATGCTGAAAAAAAATGTTTTTTTATTTTGGCAGAATAATATGTGCAAAGATAAAAAATGTGTTAGCGTTTTTCTTTTCTTTCAATTATTGCATGTTATTTAGTGTGAGTGTTAGTATTTTTAATTATTTTAATCACTGCACGTTAAATTAATTGGAATTGGGTGAAGTAATTGGGCTTTCATAAATGATTAGATTTATTTTATTAGGTCAAATTTAATCGAATGTATTAAATTTATTTTAATAGATCAGACTTAATCTAATGAGTATAAATTTAATCAATAAGTCTAAGGTTGACTTAAATTAGTTTAAATTAAGCAATAATAGAATATAAGTAAAAAAAATCTCTATCCAATTAGTAATGAGGACAATAGACAAAATTCAGGATTCGATTTTCCAATCGATTAATCCAATGGATCAATTGACGTAGACTCTTGAAAATTAAGAAGATTTATTGTTCTTGATTAATAGTATTGGTTCTATGCTTATATAAATTGAACTAAGCTGGTTTTGTACTGATTAGTTGGTTTTGTACTGACTTATTTAATTTTAATTTACAAATAACACAGTTGATTACCACATTAACTCGTCGTGAAGTGCGATGGAACTAGCTGAGGGACGAAATTCAGAAGATTGAATATAAACCAATTTATGGAGTCAACAAATACATTGAACGACTTGATAAATAATTTTGAAAACTCGAGAGGAAAGAGTTTCCAGTATTAGAAAATTATAGAATCTGGGCTTTGATGCGTTCATGGGCAGAGTATCCCAAGATGGTAGCAGACTATGTATAGGAGCGCTATAAAAGACACGTCTCATATTCAGAGTTATGTGTGGAACTACTTTACCATGTGGATCAAGAGGATCCTGAAGAGTCTGAAGAGAACCCTGAAGAGTTTGAGGAAGATCCAGAAGAGGATCCGATTGTGGATCCAATAGAGAATCCTAAAATTAATCTACCTAAGATTGTTTTCACCAAGTCCTAGATGAATGCGATTTAATTGATCTACCTAAGATTATTTTCACCAAGTCCTAGATGAATGAGATTTTATTGACCACTGTACTAGTGTTAGTCCTAATAGAAGTGGTATTAACCTATCTATTCATTAAAGTTATTTAGGTAATGAGTAGTAAGAATGTTATATGAGTTTGTTATATGTTAACAATATGTAGCATGTTTATGTTAATAATATGCTCATTCATATATTTGTTTTATGCTGATTACTCCACATGATACATAATAATACGATCAATGCAATATACTCTTTGATTAATTCATTATGAGAATAAATGATTAGTTTATTTATTTATATTAAATGAATAATGATTAAGTTCATTAGATAGAATATAATCTATCAATGCCGGTCAGATTGGTAGATACAAATGATGAATGGAATCATAGTTATCACTTGATTTTATAAATCAAATTAGATTTATATTGAGTTGATAATATATTCATACATACAACAAACATTGAATATCTAAATAATTTGTTTATTTATGGTAAATTATGGCAACCA
>JBBMJZ010017652.1:0-10919 GCA_037833815.1 Zingiber zerumbet | reverse complement strand
TACCTGCATTTACCTCCCTCCATATCCGTGGGACCGGCACTAGGGGGGCCGCTAATGTGGCGGTTCCACATTTTTTTGGAGAAGCTTGCTTTGGCTATGATGACGACGACTCGAAAACTATGACCGTACTTCCTATCTCATCTTATTGTCGTGTTAACCAACAACACTTTGGGGCGGGTACTAACTAACATCAAGGTCTCGGGATGACTTGTCAAATGGACAATAGAGCTTAGCCAATATAATATCCAATATCAGCTCAGAACAGCCATCAGGGTGCAAGCATTGGCTGATTTCTTAATTGAGACTTAGGTCAAGATTTTAACAAGACTTGGAAGATTTTTGTAGATGGATCATCCAAGAAGCTAGGCAGCTGAGTAGGGGTGTCACTGAGTTCACTGCGAGAAGTGATTTTGCAAATAATCATACAGCTAAACTTCCAAAACTATAATAATGAAGTCGAATATGAGACATTGTTAGCTAGGTTCCTTGCCATCTGTTCAGATGGGTGTCTCTCGATTTGTCATTCACTCTAGCTCTCAATTGGCAACACAACAACTCGAAGGAGCATTCAAGACCAAGAATGAGTGACTCTGAGATTATGCCACAGCATTCAAAAAATTAAGAACTTAATTCCATGACACCATCATCCAGAAAATACTCCGAGCCAAAAATCAGAAGGTCGATGAGCTCATCAAAATGGCAAGTGCCCTGGCTACATGGACATTGGTCGATCCAGTCGCCCAAGTTCAGTTAGTCTCGCAGATAAACCAAGTATCTTTGCTAGAGCACTAACCGGCTGGAGAACTTTATTCATTTCCTTTTTTACAGGAGGGGCAAATCTTTAGTTAGCAACCACATATGACAAAAAGTGGAAAATTCTTACCAAAGGAAGCATGGAGCTTGGTGTCAATCGGGCTCAGTGTGAAGCGATGGAGAAGGCCCTCCTTGAACAGAAGTTTGACGTCAAACTGAAGGACGGAGAGAATGTCTGCGACTGTGAGATAGGTCAGTTAAGAGCATTTGGAATTATTATTCGGTGGTCAGCAGAAATTTAGTATTGCAAGTGCAGTTGGTTCAAGTCTCTTCTATTAAAATCGGACGCCATTGAAGTGTACCAGAGTGTGAAAATCCTTTCGGTTGCCATAGGTGCAATGGAAGACTAAGGAGGATGAAGACGAAAGAGATAGCAAGAGCCGGGGCATAGGAAAGGTGAAGGAACTTATAGGAAAAAGGAAGTTCATGGGGCCACAGAAAATTGTCACTACTGAATTTGAAGGTCGTCTCTCCATTTGCACTTGCACCTACAGCAGATCGTCTCTGCACCTACGGCAGATCGTCTCTCCTTATCCCCTGTGTTAATTTAAATGCCAGAGTGGTCATGCCAACTCCACCCTCAGTGCCTATTTTAACCTCTTACCGAGTAATTATAAGAAGCTTGTGGATCCTCCTCGCCACCGGGTACCCGGCTATCTTCCCCACGACAATGTTTTTTTTGCTAAACTCACCATGACACTATCTCAGACAGAAACAAGCATATTTGATACAGACAAAATCCATAAACTGGCCAAACGAAATTAATTTCTGAAAAGATATCATAATCTCATCTAGAAGAAAGATCAAAGAACTGAAGTTGTTCAAAGACACAAGGCAGAGATATTAGAGAAACATGACACTTTTTAACATATTGCAGAATATAGACTTGAACGAACGACAGTTTAGTCAAAAACATCATCATCGTCATCTGGAAGGGGTTGAGCAGCAGCTTGAGCCAACTCTGCTTCGTGCCTGAAAAGTTAAAATTGCCAAGTCATGTGATTGTAGATGGCACTCAAGGCAGGTGAGGTAAAGTGTTAAGATTAGCTTACTGTTGCTGTGAAATCAGATCAATATGGACTTCAGGAGGTGCGAGAGCAGGTGATTCAACAAAGTGAAGATTGGGATCCCTGAGATCGCAGTTAATAGATTTACCTTGTAAAGATAAAAGCAATAATATATTTAAATCTACAATTTGTGTTCATCTTACCCTGCCAGTTTCCGAGCAAGATAAAGGAAGGGCTTCTCAAAGTTGTAATTACTCTTTGCAGAAATCTCATAGTATTGGAGGTTCTTCTTTCTGTGGAATGTAACTTGCTTTGCCTTGACCTGCCTGCTCTTCACATCAACCTTGTTTCCGCAGAGAACAATTGGAATGTTTTCACAGACCCTGGAAACAAAACAGATGGGACAAATGAAGGTCTGAAATTGAAAAGGGGAAAATAGCACAGTTAGTGGGAAAATCTTGCCAGATTACCTGCACAGATCACGATGCCAAGTTGGAACATTTTTGTATGTTAACCTGGCAGTGACATCGAACATGAGGATGGCACACTGGCCATGGATGCTGTCAACCAACATTAGGCATAATTTAGTTAGTTCACTATTTACTCTCACCCCAAAAGTTTACTGACAATAAGGTAATATGACAGTTTCTAATAGCAGGCAAACAAGGAAGGCAGGCACTTTCATATGAATTGCATTGAATAAAATGGAATTATATGCTGAAACTAAAAAAAATGAACAAATAATGGCTTACTAATATCCATCCCTAAGACCACCAAACTTCTCTTGCCCAGCTGTATCCCAGCAATAAAACCGTATCTTGCCACAGTTTGTGAAGAAATCCAATGGATGAACCTCAACTCCAATAGTGGCTGCAATTATCCAAATGCCACTATTTTAGATTCGACAATAGGGAGAAACTAAGTCCTAAAGTATCAGTTTTTCAAAACACTTACGTTCATATTTCTTCTCAAATTCACCAGTAAGGTGCCTCTTCACAAAGGTAGTTTTCCCTGCACCGTAGCATAAGAGATGAAGGATTGTTAGGGGAAAATGGCGCAACTTTGTCCGAATGACAAGAGAGCAAATTTTCGGTTCCACTATTAAATTACAAAAGTAGGGACTCAAAGGCAGATGAATATTAAGAAATTCTTTTTTTTTTTGCTTAAAGAATCCAAGTTCATCTCTTCAGAGCGATTTATAAGTCAAGAATATGAACTGAATTGACACTCAATAACAAAAGCATAAACGATATTTAGGATAAAAGATTGAGATATAAACACATACATGCGAAGAAACCTAGAAAACAAAAATGATCTTTTGTTAGTTACATGTCCACCATCTTAGCAAAACGTCAAAAAAAAAAAAAATCAGGAACATTGTACCAGAAAGTCCAGAAAGTAAAACAATCAATCAACAAGGAACGGCAAAAACAGAATAATTCCCACATGTACAGTACAACCACCAATAGAAGCAATAAGATCGGGACTACCAAGATTAAAATCGAGAAAAGAAAGCGTGGGAAAAAAAAAGAGAACGAAGCGGAACGCACCAGTTCCTCCATCACCCACGAGAACGAGTTTAAAGCTGGGGTAATCGACGGTCTGCTGATTCGGCAACGCCTGCAATGAAAGCCAGAAAGCACAGAGTAAGAGACAAGACAACGCAAGCGAGCCATATACTGGAAAGCCCCCAAAACAGCCTCCCAAAACATCAGCAAGCGGATGCAGAGCCCCACCATCAGATCGCTGTGAGAAGACGCAACGAGACGAGGATCGAGGACGAAGCGCAGTTGACAGAGTGAGGGGGCGTATATATTCCGATGGCGCGGCGAACCCTAAAGTCTAGAACGTTTCCCTTCCTTTTATTTCTACCCTCTGCTTCGTTTAAACGCGACGCTTACAGTCGTCCGATTCCATCACCGCGTGCAAACGACGCCGCAGTGCTAGTTTTTTTTTTTTAAATTCAAATTGTTTTTGGAAATTTACGAAAAGACACACACAAATTTAAAAAATTCTCAAATCAGGCACCTTATTTTTAGAATGATGAAAGATGTACTAATTTGAAGGACTTTCTTATTCTATCCCTCAACTGTAGATTTCAATTTTTATTTCTAAAAATATTCCAGTCACGTTAAAAACATTAAAAAGATTAAATTTAAATTATTTTTATAATTTTAATGCATCTCTGCACTCATGTAAAGTAAATCCCTATTCCTTTCTTTTATTTATCAATTTATACCTTTCTAAACTATGAAGGAGTTCAGATGTATCCTCGTTTACTATTTATTGCTTTCCTAGTAGTGTCAAGGAGAAAAATAAAATCTTCAGGCCTGGTCTCCTGAAACCAGGATAACATTTGACCTAATATGAAAGTAAATCAAGATCAAGTTGGGCTTGGTAGGGATACCTGATCTATAGTGTTCATTGATTAAAACTAAGGTTTGACATTATATTTATTTTCCTCTTACTCAATCTTTTTGGATGAATACAAGTTTATAGAAATCCAAATAGTATGGACTCATTAGTGAGTTTCAATCAACATCCACTAATCGACTTAGCGAACTCAGAATACACTATTATGTGGGTTTCCTAAAATGGTAAGAAGTCCAAACGTATTCTCCATTACTTATTTTAAACTTTCCATAGATGCTCCGTTAATATGCTAACTTTTAGTTAGAATGCTTATACCTAGTCTCCAAGCTAGTCTCCAAGAGACTTAGTCCAAGTATTTTAATTGAAGGTTTTTTTCTCCATAACACTATTAGGAAAGTTCAAAATTAGTAAATGACAATACATTTGGACTCCTTGTACTTTAAAAATTCACGGGACTTGAAAAGAGTGTAATCGAAGTTCTTTCAATGAGTTTTGATCAAATTTTATTATAAACTTAGACTATTTGGATTTTTATGAATTTGTAAGTATACAAAAGAGTAAAATTTAAAGAAGGTAGATTTGACATCGACTCATAATTCTGATTTTAATAGTTTAAATAAAAAAATAAGTTGGAGATATCCAAAAGTGAGAGAAAAACAATGAGAGAAAGATTCACCGTAAAGAGAGGGAAAGAGATACATTGATATTGTGTGCATCAAAGTCATAGAAATAATTTTTATATTTAATTTTTAAAAAATGACTGGGAATGATTTGAAAATAAAAATTAAAATCTACTATTAATAGGAAGGGTAGAACGGAAAATATCATCCAAATCATGTCATTTGATGAATCTGAATGTATAATGCGTCATTTAAGAATTTTCTAAAGCTACGTCTAAATTACTGAATTATTCTAAGTATAAAAAATATTTAATTTATTTAAAAATATTTATTAAATTAATTTTTATCCTTAAATATCCTTTTTGTTTACTTGGAGCGACTAATCGGAATGAAAATACGCGTTTTGACTTGGGAGGCAACCACATCACACACGTCCAAAACTGCGTCGTCTCTCTCCCCCCTTCTCTCTCTCTACGAATAGCTCGTTCCTCCGATAATCTTGCGAGAAGAAAACCGAAGGCTCCTCCCTCTTCCTTCCTTTCCTCGTTTCCTGCTGGTGAAACGGACAAATTAATATCAGAAAGACGAGAGAATCAACGGCGAGAGAAAGTTGCGAAGGCAAGAAAAATGGTGCAGAAAAGGAAGAAGATCGGAATGTTCATCATGTGCGGCGAACAGCCGCCGGATATGGAGATCTCAAGGGACGGCAGCCAATACAGCCTCTCCAGCGGCATCCTCCCTTCCCTCGGCGCCCACAGCAACCGCCGGATCAAGCTCCGCAGCTTCATCATCTCTCCTTACGATCGAAGACACAGGTACGTCCGTACGTACATCGACCCCTGCTTTTCCTAATTAATTCGTTTAATTTGATCGAGGAATTGACACCGTTAAATTAAATTAAATTAAGAAGCGATACGGATGATGCAGAACTTGGGAGACGTTCTTGATCGTCCTAGTGCTCTACACGGCGTGGGTGTCGCCGTTTGAATTCGGATTCCTGATGGAGAACTCCAAGGGGTTTCTCGCGCTGGTGGACAACGTCGTCAACGGCTTCTTCGCCGTCGACATCGTTTTGACTTTCTTCGTCGCCTACCTCGACCGAACCACGTACCTCCTCGTCGACGAGCCAAAGCTGATCGCCAAGAAGTACTTGACCAGCTGGTTCCTGCTCGACCTCCTTTCCACCATTCCTTCAGAGATCATGCTCCTGCTGCTCCCTCCCAAACTCCGCTCGTTCGGATTCTTCAACATGCTCCGCCTCTGGCGTCTCCGACGAGTCAGCGCCATGTTTGCCAGGTACACATTCCGGCAATCATCTCCGCATGCAACAGCGTCGAGTGATGATCATTAATTAATTAATTTCCGCAGGTTGGAAAAGGACAGGAGCTTCAATTACTTTTGGATTCGTTGCACGAAGCTCATCTGTGTAAGCACAAATATTGATTACTAATGTAACCATTTATTTTAATGATTGGAATTAAATTGCGTAGGTGACACTCTTCGTGGCGCACCTCGCCGGCTGCATCTTTTATCTTCTTGCTGCAAGATACCCTGACGCCACCCGCACGTGGATTGGTTCTTCGATGGCAGATTTCCATCAGGAGAGCTTGTGGATTCGTTATGTGTCGTCCATGTACTGGTCCATCACCACCCTGGCCACCGTCGGCTATGGCGACTTGCACCCCGTGAGCTCTTCGGAGATGGTCTTCGACATTTTCTACATGCTGTTCAACATTGGATTGTCAGCATATTTGATTGGAAACATGACCAATTTGGTTGTTCACGGCACTAGCAGGACCAGAACATATGTAAGTAATTATGAATATAATAATAATATTCTATGTATAATTATTCTCGATTAATTAGTTTTTATCGACGAATGCCTGCAGAGGGATACGATTCAAGCCGCGACTAGTTTTGCACAGAGAAACCAGATTCCGGAGAGGCTACAGGAGCAGATGACCTCTCATCTCAGCTTAAAGTTCAGGACTGACTCCGAAGGGCTGCAGCAGCAAGAGATCATGGACGCTCTTCCCAAAGCCATCCAATCCAGCATCTCTCACTTCTTGTTTTACTCTCTCGTTCAGCGTGTCTACTTGTTCCGAGGAATCTCTCAAGACATGCTGTTTCAAATGGTAATTAAACACACTCTGTAAATTAACAATTAGCAAATTAATGACGTCGTAATTTGAAGGTGTCTGAGATGAAAGGCGAGTACTTTCCTCCAAGGGAAGATGTGATCTTGCAGAACGAAGCCCCCACGGACTTCTACATCCTGGTGACTGGCACCGCGGAGCTCATTGATCACAGGAGTGGAGCAGAAGAGGCAAGTTATATATATCAAACCTCCAAATTAAATGAAACTAATTAATTAAGAGAGGAATTGTATTACAGATTGTTCGGGTGGTGAAGAAAGGGGATCTCGTGGGCGAGCTGGGAGTTGTTTGTTATCGACCTCAACTGTTCACAGTTCGGACTCGATCACTGTGCCAGCTGCTTCGCCTGAACCGCACTGCCTTCCTCAATATCGTTCAGTCCAATGTCAGCGATGGAACCATACTCATCAACAACCTGCTTCAGGTTTATACATCCTGAGCTTACTTTTCAGAGAGCAACTAAACAATGGTTTCGTTATACGCAGTATTTTAAGGAGCGACGGGACGACCCGTTGATGGAAGCACTGCTGAGAGAAACAGAAAACATGTTGACTCGAGGCAGAGTTGACCTTCCGTTGACTCTCGGTTTCGCCATCGTTAGAGGTGACGACGTGTTGCTGCATCAGCTTCTGCGACGAGGGCTGGACCCGAATGAGTCGGACGACGAAGGGCGCACCGCATTGGTCTAAGTCTCAATAAGTCAAATCTAGTTTATTGGCCTACTTGAATTCATTGGAGTTTGACTTTTTTTTCAATTTAACCAAATAGCATACGGCGGCGTCGAAGGGGAATGAGCATTGTGTTCGGCAGTTACTGGATTATGGTGCGGATCCTAACAGTAGAGGTATGCTGCAAAATTACAGTTTATGTTTAACGATTTTTTCTTTAATTTTGTTGAGGAATTTGGTTCTGCAGATTCTGGAGGAAGTGTGCCGTTGTGGGAAGCTATTGTAGGGAAGCACGAGGGGGTGGCGAAGCTTCTCGTGGACAACGGCGCGCAGCTATCCGTCGGCGACATGGGCCACTTCGCCTGCACGGCGGCGGAGCATGGCAGCGTCCAGATGCTGGAGGAGATCGTCCATTACGGGGGCGACGTCACGGCGGCCAAGGGAGACGGAGCCACGGCGCTCCACCAAGCCGTCTGCGACGGGAATCTCGCCGTGGCGGAGTTCCTGGTTCGGCACGGAGCTGACGTGAACAAGGCCGACTCGCAGGGGTGGAGCCCGCGGAGCCTGGCGGAGCAACAGGGCCACGAGGAGATCAAAGCCCTGTTTGACTGCGTGAAGCAAGCCGCCAGCGACGCCGACGCCTCGGCGAGAACTGCGGCTGCCCCGGTACGGCGGTTCAGCAGCGAGCCGGCGATTCCGAATCCGAACGCGGCGGCGGGGGTCGAGGAGGTCTGGCCGTTAATGTCTCCGGGAGAGGGAATGAGCGTGCATGAGCGGCGGGCGACCAACTATTCAAACTCTCTGTTCGGGGTCGTATCGGCGGCTAACAACGGCGGCGGTGGCGGAAGACGGGGACACAGCGGTCTGCTGTCGGCGGTCGGTGTCGGTCGTCCTCCGAAGCTGGTATTCGGCGGGGGCAGGAGCCAGACGCTTCAGGAGTGCGTAAGCTATGCGCGCGTGACGCTGAGCTGCCCGGAGAGAGGCAACGCGGCGGGCAAGCTGGTGCTTCTGCCCGAGTCGATGCAGGAGCTGCTGGACATCGCGGCGAAGAAGTTCGAGCTGCCTGGGGCGGTGAGAGTGATGACCACGGACGGGGCGGAGGTGGACGACGTGAAGCTGATAAGAGACGGGGACCATCTCGTCCTAGCCACCGGTGCGTCAGATGACGTCGATCGACGTGATTGATGTAAGAAGAAAAGAGAGAGAGAGTGCGCAAGAAATAATATAAATTGCGCAGATAGATATCTAAATTTATAAAAAAGTGTAAGTTAAATTTATCAAAGAACGTATCGTTTAATTGTATTTTCTATTTTATCTTTTTGATAATTTAATTTAGGATAATTTAATTTTTTATTTTCTTTATTATTTTTCTCTCTCTTCTCTCTTTTATATCGACATACAGAATATATTAATAATATTAGTTATTTTTTTAATAATATTTTAATATATTTGAAGAAACAAAAATAAACAATGAATAACATATTTGAACTTCTTGCAATTTTAGAAATTCACTGGAACTAAAATGAGTATAATCGGAGCTCTCTAGGTCGATAAGTGGGTTTCGGTCAAAACTCACTTATGGACCTAGAGAGCTCCGATTGCACCCATTTCAGTTCCTATAGATTTCTGATGTTACAAGGAGTTCAAATATGGTGTCCATTATTTATTTTTAGCTTTTAATAGACATTAATATATAAAATTTAAGAATCGTCAAAAAAGCTCACGTTGGGCCTGATATGATTCCATATCAGGCCCAACGTGGGCCTGATATGCACATTCAACCACCTACTGCAAAGGGCTATGAATGTATCATAAGGCTCGTGAATAAGTGGACAAAGGGATTCGTCTTTGGAGCATGTTACAAATTTTAGATCAACTCGCTTTAACTAACAGGATCTCAAGTTTAGCCCACTTAAGGGGAGAAAGTCTTGGAGTAGCTGCTTCAAGTGAAATTGAAATCACCTCCTGTAATATGGAAGTGACTTCCTTCATACTTGGCCTCTTTCTTGGATCAGGATTGATGCAATGTTGGATTACCTTACAAAGGATATCTAGGTCCCCGTCTTTGTGCAATTTCAAAGTGGATTGAATCAAAGAACTAGCAGTGTCATTGCCACTAAGGTACTCTGCAACCTGTTACTACAGAAAAGTTTACACCTTAGACAGCAGTGCATATCTAATCATCCAAAATGATGAGATTTCCACTAAAACTTCTGAAAATGCTAAAGAAAATGATGAGAAAAAAATATCAAAAATAAGAACAAAGATACAAGATACAGTTAGTGCTATCTCAACTCACCACATTAAGAAGTTGGGTATGTTCTTCAGAATATGAAACTTTTCCAAAAATTACTTCCAATACCAGTAGTCCATGTTGGGCCTGATATGGAATCATATCAGACCCAACATGAGTTTTTTTGACGATTCTTTGATTTTATTTATTAATATCTATTAAAAGTTGAAATAAATAATAGGCACCATATTTAAACTCCTTGCAATTTTAGAAATCCATAGAAACTAAAATAGGTGCAATCGGAGCTCTCTAGGTCCATCAGTGGGTTTTGACCGAAACACATTGATGGTCCTAGAGAGCTCTGATTGCACAAATTTCAGTTCCTATGTATTTCTAAAATTGCAAGGAGTTTAAATATGGTGTTCATTATTTATTTTAGCTTTTCATAGATGTTAACACGCAAAATCAAAGAATCGGCAAAAAAAGTCAACGTGAGCTTGATATGGAATCATATCAGGCCCAACTTGAGTTTTTTTTACGATTCTTTGATTTTATTTATTAATATCTATTAAAAGTTGAAATAAATAATGGACATCATATTTAAACTCCTTGCAATTTTAGAAATCCATAGAAATTAAAATTGGTACAATCAGAGCTCTCTAGGTCCATTAGTGGATGTTGACCGAAATACACTAATCGACCTAGAGAGCTCCAATTACACTCATTTTAGTTCTAGTGGATTTCTAAAATTGCAAGGAGTTCAAATATACTATTCATTGTTTATTTTTTCTTTTTCAAATGTATTAAAATGTTATTAAAAAATTGACTAATGTTATTCACATGTTCTGCCGATAAAAAAAAAGAAAAGAGAGGAGAGAGAAATATAGTGAAGAGAAGAAAAACGGTAGAAAAGACAAATTGTCAGGAGGGTAAAATAGGAAATATACTTTAAAAAGTACGTTCTTTGGTAAATACCAAAGTAATGTATATCTTTTGGTAAATTTAAATATCTACGTGTGCCCTTTGATAAATTATCGTATTAATAATGA
>JBBMJZ010017645.1:0-10919 GCA_037833815.1 Zingiber zerumbet | reverse complement strand
ATCACATAATTAATATTATATATAATAACTTGAACAAACACACCCTAAATAGTTTTTTACAATTCCACCAAACAGCACGAGAATGTATGACAAGCGAAGGAGATTCATGATCGTTTCGTGTTTATAAGATCAAGAAAAGAGATGGAGGTAGAGAGAGAGTGAGACCACATGCATTCGAACTATAAAATGATTTTCAATTAAATATGTGACTTGAGTAGTTGAAAAATAGTGAATGAGAAGAGGAGGCTGGCAGGTTAGCGGGAGGGGTAAAAGAGATTTTTTTTTTTTTTTTTGTGCGTCCTTTGGTATAAACAGAACTACGATATGTCTTTTAATAAATACTATATTCAAAAAATCATATAAGTTATATTAGATTAGGATGCATTACTTTATATTTTCATTAATTTTGTTGTGATCTTGGTTTACCATTTCTATCGGTTGCATCTATTTCACTGTTCTTCGTGTTCAATCCAAAAAACCCAAATCCTCATTTACTAACTTAATTTTGAGATTACCATTGATCATTGCATTCCTTGAAAGTCTTAATTGCCCTATATTGTATTTGGAGTCGTCAAATTAGATTAGGTTCATCGGATCAACCCGCTCCGTGAAATAATTTAAACGAGTTGAGTTAAAATTTTATCAGATGATTCGGGTGAACTAACCTACCTAGGCCTCTGACCCGCAAAGGTTGGCTCACAAAGAGTTTGGATTGGATTGGCCTCGGATTGAGGGAAAAAATTCTCCTAAACTTAAAAATAAAGTGGAATATTTTTTTTAAGACACTCGAGTAGTCACCTGGTTTTAACTTTTGTACCTACATTATCAATTTATTTTATCATCCTATTTTATTGCATTATGTCCTCTCTGTTAGGATTTAAGGGTTTGGAATTTTATTGTATGGTCACTGCAAATTCTTACTTGTGCTTTATTGTGTGATCATCTCCGATTCCTAACACAGTGGTGTTGTCTATGTGTCGTTGCCCCTCCTTTTTATAGACTATTGATTGTCCGACCCTCTTTTCTCACACAATTCAACCTTATTCAAACTCTAACCTTTAACAAATAGTGGTGTTTTTACCACTCTAGACTATGCCAATTGATTTCGCAAGGAAATACATGGGCACATTACAAATTGAAGATTAGATTATTTTTTAGGATAAAAACTAATGGATCGAATATGATATTTTGATCTACCTAATTATCCCATCAGTTCAAGTAAACAAAGAAACATATGGAATATTTAAATCACTCAAATAGCAATATTTATTTTGTAGAAGCTAGAACAGTAGATTTCAAAATTAAAATTGAAGAACTAGTCTGAGTTTCAATAACTCGAAAATAAAAATATTCATAAAATTAGTTCCTATCATCTCTTTGAATTTTTTAGGATTATTTTTAATATTTTCTAGATTTTTTTTTATTTTTCTTATGAGCTCACCTGTATAACCTACAACTCACCTTGAATTGGATAGAAAATTTTTAAACCCATCAAGATAACAGATCAACCCATCCCCACCACAAGCCAGCCCAACTCGCTGCCAAAATAACAAATCAACCCACCCCACCATAAGCCCGTCCATCCCACCACGAATTGACCCATCTAACAGGTCGAACTGCATTCTAGTGTTTCGTATTTATCAGACATTGTTGTACATCCAAGCTGCATCTGTCAAGAACTCACTCTCTGAAATTTCTTGCCAATTACTTGCTAAGAGCTCATTCTCAGAAACTAAGGGGACGTTTGGTATGCGCGGTTTCCATTTTCATTTTCTGGAAAACGTGCATTTTCTAAAAAACGATGTTTGGTTTGTGTTTTTCGCGCGCGTTTTTTAAAAATTTAGCTATCGTTTTCTAGAAAAACAGAAAATGAAAAAAAAAAATCGTTTTCTGTTTTCTAGAAAATGAAAATGAAAACGGTACAAACCAAACGCACCCTAAATTTCTTGCCAATTACTTGCTAAGAGCTCATTCTCGGAAACTTTAAATCTCTCAAGATCTCACATCCTGAATTTTAATCTACCAAACTAGCCAAACTACATTTGTAATTACTACTATAATTTTGCCAGTGCACTCTTAATACAAGTAAGAAAATATTAAGTCCCCTCAGGACGGTCTAGTAGCTAGCGCATGAAGTATTGCCACCATAAGGTCTGGGATTCAAATCTCAACAAAGCCGAGATAAAATACATCCCTTATGTGTTAGTCACTATTCCAAACACTAGTGTCCGCCTGTAATTTATCTCCTCCGTATTGACCCTGGGATGAGTTGACGGGAGCGCTGGGACGAACGTATTCGTCTTTTGCCACCAAATAAGAAAATATTAAATTTGACCAATATATTTTCTGTCTAATACATCAATTATTATCAAAATTTCTACCCATAATCATATATAAAGAAGTAAATAAAAAAAAAGGAACAAGTCCCTATCAAAATTATACAATATGTTAATAGTTTTATCAAGCATATCAAAATCAACCAATTTATTAGTTTTCTAGAGATAGATGGGACACAAATTCTTTAATTGCACCGGCAATTTAATATGTCGCAAGAAAATAAACACATCTGAAGTAACGGACGACGATGCGTACCTGACCAAAAAATTAAAGTCATCTCTGTAAGTGTCACATCGTACCTCTTATTGTTTGAGACCGACCGACCATGCCACCGATTATGCACACACGCAGTCACAAAGTAGAAGGCCAAGATCGCCGCAGAGCTATCCATCAGTCATGATGAAACAGCATAATATGCCATTTGATTAATTCAATCCATATCTATTTTAAAAAAAAAATACCTCTACTTTTCCAGAATTGCGTGTGTATCGTTTCAACGAAAAAGAACATTTAATTGATATGATTGGCATTGAGGAGAGTATTACAAAAACAAATAATGACCATATTTTGGCAAAGACGCTGCCTAACACATCTAAGCCAGTTACAAAACTGTAAAATAAGAATGTGTAAAGCAATATGGGTTACAAGGTAAAGCAAACAGTAATAAGAAAAGAATGAAGCCCACGGGGGATGATTAGTGTTAAAATCCATCATGTCATGCCTTTGATGGACCACAGATTTACTAACCCTGCATCTTGAAAAGCAGCTTCGACATCATGGATGACAAATATTAACAGAGCTGCATAAACTATGATAATGTTTCCACGCATAAACTAGTGAAGAGTTCTACTCAGTAGAGTAATCATACTAGTAAACTCCCAAACTATCATTTCTAAGGTCACTCACTACAGAGTTCACTGTTTAAAAAAAAAAATACCAAACATGTGGGAGACTAGTTGATTACTGAAAGATCACTACAGCTTGCAGAGTCACCAGAAAGGTAGCTCAGGCGATAAAAGCATCTTCTTCTAGCTGCAAGGACAGAGAAGTATAAAGAGTCAATGCATTTGAAATGAACAGCTCCATCCAACCAAAAATAAAAGGAAAATAGGAGATGAAACTAGAGAGAAGTTGGTGACATGAGACTGATTGGTCCATTGCCCAATTAAATTTTCAAATACCTATACTAGTCTTAGAATTCTTTCAAGCGCTAATCTTTACAAATTACAAACAAAATTTGCATATTCGATGGTCATGATAATTTAATGAAATATCAGGAGGCAAAAATAAATGGGAAAAGAAAATGCAGAAACACTAATAATTCAAAGGTGGAAAAAGAAAAGGAAACAAGTTCAAGAGATAAAAGAAAAGAAAGGAAGATAATAAAAATTGGATCACCCCAATTTACCTTAAAGGAAACAAAAGATAAAAGGAGATTCAAATGACTAAATTACTTCTGAAATTAGGGAGTTCATCCATTCTTGGTGCATCCACTAGGCCACCACCTCCCTTCTGATGGCGACGTGTTCTTCATCGAGCAGAAAACTGAGGCTGCTGGTCAGGCAGTCCAACTTTCACCTCCCTTCATTTCTTCCACTAAGTGTTGCCTGATCTATAACCTTATGTTTGTTATCACCGTAGAGAAGAGTGCTCATCATCCTGACCTTGTGCTCGCTGTAGTGCAGAGATCTTGTGCTTGTCTCTACCCACACACCAACCGTCTCTGTTGTGCCGCACCACAGTGCCTCCTGCAGTGCCATTGATCTTGTAGCATAGCTTGACTTCACTACACTGCTGCCAATCTCAGTGCAGAGCCTCCACCTCTCACCGCAGCCTCTTTGTTGCCACATCACAGCCTCAAGCTCGAAGCATCTCACTGCACAGATGGCGACCTTGCTGCACTGTGTTCGAGGCAAAGAAAATAGTTTGTGATCTCTTCCATAGAATCCCTTAAGAACTTGGGATGGGAGAAAAAGGATTCTGCAGGAACCAATCTAACTTCCTCCGAGTTTTCAATGTGGGTAAATGGAGGAAGGAATCCATTTCCACCTTAAAAATTGCACTCGTCCATGGAAATGAATTCTTCCTCCAGGATAAACAAGGCATAAAGGTCTGTTTACTTGGACAGAAAGTAAGGAGGGGAGACAGATATAAAATTAAATATGAGACTTATGATTTTATACATCTTTTGTGTCACTTCCTCCTCCCCTCGTATCTTCATCCAAGTAACCCTAACAAATACATCCAAGTGTCCATCAAATACAAGTACAATATTAAAGTGGAAGGAGGCAGTAAATAGCAGTACAGTTGAACAACCGTACAATGCTTATGCAGATCATATAAAAAAATTTTAACCATCTATTTAAGCTATTCATAAGATTATACTAATTCTTCAAAATTTGACAAGTCACTAACATTGATAATCAAGTGAAAGTAATCTCTCAAACAGGCCTTCAATGGAAAGCAGAAAAGTTCACACCAAATATAATCTGACCTTAAAAGTAGATTTAGATAACCATCCCAAAATCCAATTTTAATTCATATTCTAACCAGAACATTTTATAGAGAATAAATATTTTATCCGACGCCCAAGTTGATTTGCAGTTACTCCAGGATCCCAATTACTAAAGTAGAGCATCAGTAATTATGGGCCTTTCTGTTATTTATTTTCTTTAAATAAAAAAATACTGCTGTTATCCACTATCTTAAATCTTATTTCTTAGTTGTGTTTTTAATAATTGGTAATTTTATTAGTAATTGGTTCTTATGTTGCCATCACATTCGTTATTTGATGTTAATCAACAATACTTTTTTATCATTGAAAGGATAGAAATTTAATATCCATTTATTAGGGTATTTGCGATGTGTTTGGTAAATAAACAACTAATTCCTAAAATAACCAATCAAACATTAACCTATTCTCTAAATAACTTATCCTCCAAAATAACAATTAAAGTTATTTAACTCTCTACATGACAAAGTCAAAAATAGATCTTACAGCCAATAAAAAATTTAAACTTTCAGATTTAAATTTTTGTAATTTAAAAACCACATCAGATCCTACAATGAGAAAATTCTAGGGGAATTGTCAGAATTTCAATTAGGGCATCATTTACAATAAGAATTAGGGTATCATTTACAATAAGAAGAAGAAAACTAACACCATCTTGGACTTGGACTTCAAGGAGCATAATCTCTTTTTAGACTAATCATGAGGCAAGAATATAGTGTGTGCATGTCCGTATTAGTCAGCCATGGAAAATGGAAATGATAATCCTAAAGATCATTGACAGCAAAACTGAAGAATCATGACAAGTGACAAAGTCCACATTGTAAATTCAGAGGCTTGATGTCTTCCAGTAAGTTAGTCTATGCACTAATTTGAAAAATAAACTAACTTTTAACGAAATTGATAAGTTTAATAGTCATTCATTAAAATTAAAATTTTTCACAATATGCCTAGATAAAGTAGTCAATCAAAGCTTCAAAAGTAATAGTTATAAGATAATCATATTCATGAATGTCACTAGTATAAAATCTCAGTGTAAATTTATTTTTTTAACATCCATATGTGTCTCACATACCAGTTCAGTTGAAACCTCAATTGGATGTCAAATATTTATAAAAAAGGACAAACCTAAGAATCATGAATAACTATAAATGAATAGATACTAATGAAAGTATCCAAAAAATAGTCAATAGTCAAATGAATTTCTTATATTCTTATTTCTTGATTGTTTTGGTTTGATTTCTTCATTTAGCAAGGAGAATGATGTGATAAAAATAAAAAATAAATTTGAAGATATAATTAAGAAAGTTTAATTTTTATGTGTTCTAAAATTTGTTTAAAATAATTTGACTAAGTTACAGTAAATTAGGTAATTTCAATATTTATTTTCGAGAATAAGTTATTTAGAGAATATATCCTAATTACATTATTTATTTTAGAAATTAATTATTTTTTAACTAACTTTGGAAGGCTAATTCTATTTCCAAGATGAAGTCATAATAGAGCCTTTAAAACGGATCCTAATTCATTTAATTAGGAAACCTTCAGTTTAACAATATTTCCTCAATTCAATAGTATCCTTCAGTAATAAATTTCAAATGAATAAAACAACCAGAATGAAATAAGAATGCAAGACATTCATTTGACAATGAATAAAACTATTAAGATTTCCATTTATATGTGTCATTATGTAACTATTCATGACCCTAAAGCAAGTTGGCCAAGAGAGTTTATTTTCTTGTCTATTAGTCACAATTGAATTTTCATTGACTAGATATGAGAGAATGTCAAAGCAAATAAAGAAATTGCACCAAATTATTATTATTATAAAATGTTAAGTTAATGTGATAAATTGTACTTGAGGCAACCAAAAAGAAAGAAAAGATCAATAAAATCACAATTTAATTTTCAATGATGAGAAGGATAATTGAAGATGTATATTCCTCATTAATTTGAAGCATCTAAAACAATATGCTCCTTGAAGTTTAAAATGCAGCCGAGGAAAAAAAGCCCTCCCCGCATTAGCCAACTACAGCTTCCCGATTTACCGTCTCACAGATGGTCGTGGGGCCGACCGTGTGATGTGGGACTACTGGAGTGGCGAATTCCACCTTTTGCTACCATTGAAGGTTAAAATGTAGGTGTAATTATTATTATTATTATTATTATTATTATTATTATTATTATTATTATTATATATACCAGGTATCCATATCTTATAAACTGACTAATCCTAAGGTAACGGTCCGGCCCCACATTTCGCCACTACGTAAATCTAGAAAGTGTGGTGGCCCTTGACGTGGTGCCCCAACTTAGTTCAATCATCATAGGTGTATCTTGAGTGAGAATTAAATCATGATTGCTTGAGAAATGCAGCTTGCCTCTTACCACCACACCAAGCTATGGGGTCAAAGGTGCTATTACTATTGTTCCTTATTGGAAAAAAGGTCCAATTGAAGATAATGAAACCACACTTAGAGTTCAGTTTTCTTCAGCAGAAGAGAATGATACAGTTATTTTTTTAGAAAAATAATTTTTATAAAAAATCAAGAAATTTTAATTTTTATGAGTTACAAGATTAATTCATATCAAACTAGGGATGATTATTTTGGGAATAAGTTATCTAGATAATAGGTCCAGGTTTGAATAATTATTCTAGGAAGTAATTATTTATTAACTAAGTTTGTACTGTTAAATATATTTCCAAATTTGGTCATAATTGGGCCTTTAACTATGAAATGAGAGATATATTTAAGAGCACTTATATGGCTAGTTGAAAAGAACTGCTAAACCTAATGACCATTCCAGGGAAATGATTACATTCTTATTATTCATTAAAAATTCAGGAAAATATATAACTTGAAAATATTGATGACTTCCAGTAAATAAGCGCCAATAAGCAAAACCAAAGGATAAGCAACTCAAACAACTTACCTACTCTTTTGCATATGAAGTGCTTGTAAAATGCTCACAATAGCTATTACTAGCATCAACAAATAGATGGGAAAAGGAAGGATGCTTACTTCTTCAGTCTAGTGAATGAGCCAGACCCTTATAAGTATTCTCAAATTGAAGTATCTGGGACCAGCAATCAAAGCAGCATCTAATAAAATATCTATTGTGCTGAGAAAGTTGCAAAGAGGCTGGATCATTAAGGTGACTGCTAACGCCTTTTTGAATGTTCAACCTCCCGTGACCTGCTGCGAGGCCTAGATGATCTTGCTTTGGTCCAATCATCATCACGCTCTGGTCCACGATCCCTGTGCCTATAATGGTCGCCATGTCTGTCTCTATCATCCCGATGCCGATCACCTTCTCGATCACCTTCTCGTACTCTTTCCCTATCTCTTTCTCTCTCCTTCTCCCTATCTCTGTCCCTTTCTCGCTCTCTATCCCTCTCCCTACTCATCTCCTTTTCTCTCCCTGAATCTCTTTCCTTCCCATCCCAGTGTCTTCTGTCTGGCCAATCTTGTCCAGAACCGATTTCATTCTCCTTTTCATTTCTTCTTTCAGGACCACCATATCGATCTCTTTCAGCCATCCAATCCTTCCCGTGGCTTGCTTCTCCGTACTGCTGATCAGAAACAGCATCATCCCCATAGCTTGATTGATCTTCACCTCCCCAACCACCCATGTTGGGATTAGACCACATTCCGACACCTCCAGGAGCCAACCCCCGTCCAAAGAAAGCTGGATTGACATGAGGAGCCACGACAGGAGGAAATGGAGGCATCATTCCAGGAAAAGGAGCACCAGCTGCCCCTGCAGGGAATCCTCCAAAACCAGCAGTCATTCTTCCCATTGCCACTCCATAACCCATTGGATCAAATCCCTGACCAAGCATAGAACCAGGATGTAAAGCTTGTGGTGGTGGTGGAACCATGCCGCCATTTCCCATGATACCTCTTCCACCCATTGGACCCATCCTGTTTCTCATGTTATTCATTGGCCCGCGGTTTCCCATTCCACCACCTCTTCCCCAATTTCCACCGCCGCCACCACGTCCAAAATTGTTACCAACTGGAGGCCCACCACCTCCTCTACCCTTCTGAGGAGGTGCCGGTGGTTGAGATGTGCTTGTCACCTGTTGATTCTTGTTCATGTGGCTCTCACCCATTCTTCTAACAGAGAATGGTGAAGCCAGGGCAACAACACAAGGCCTTCCATTGAAAATATGTCCGTTCATACCCTCCTTGCAAGCAGTAGCAGCAATTGGATCGTAGAAATCAACCTGACAGTATCCCTTTGATTTTCCGCTTGCCCTCTCGTCATAGAATCTAACTTCTTTCACCTGCCCATATTTGCAGAGCTCAGCCTCGAGCTCTGCGTCAGTGGTCCACCAATGGAGATCCCCAACAAAAAGAGTAGTCCCACCAGCTCCGCCACTTCCACCCGCGTCCCCTCCATTAGCATTGACAACAGGAACAACATTGCCTACACCACCTCCTTGCCTCTGAAAACCCTCGTTCCCAAAGCCACCTCCTTGCCTCTGGAAACTCTCAATTTGGAAGCTATCGTTGTCATTAACACTCTGGATCTGTTGAAATCCACCGGCAGGATGGCCGATATCAGGCCTACCAGTCGGCACAGGCGGTTCTGGAGGAGGGGCCGCTGCCAGTCTTGGTGCAACCATGGACTCGTCCACTCCCGTGAAACCCCGTTCCTGGAAAGCTCCAGATCTAACAACAGCACGCTCGATCTTTGCCTCTCCTGCGATACCCGGGATCTGGATCTTCTCTGAAGTCTCTACCACCAGCTGCTGCTGCTTCACAATCCGAGGCATCAGCGGTGACAGTGGCGGTGGCAGGGGATCGCTCCGCTTCTCTTCCTCGGACCTCCTCACGTCATCTCCCCCGTGGAAGGTCTGATGAAACCCCTCCCCAACGTTGACATCGCTATAAAGGTCGTCGTAGTCTTCGTCCTCCCCGTACAGCTGGTCCTCGTCCTGGACGGCGGATATCGCCTCGTTCCGGTAGAATCCTCCGCTGCCGTGATCCATCGAGGAAATGGGATCTCCGGCGAACCCAAAGCGGCTAAGCGGCAACAAAACCCTAAGCTTTGGTGGGTTATCCAAGAACGGAGAAGAAGATTCAAGATAAGTATGCACTCGATCAAATCAAATCAAATCAACAAAAAAGAAGAGCGCTTCTGGTGAACTGTCGGAATATTTCAACTAAAATGTTCCACAATCTACTCCATACCTATCGGCGTCAATGTCTGCGTTGAGATTCGTACGATCCGTGATATAACAGGATAGTGGTACGAACTCCTGCGCACATCGTAGCAGGAATCCAATTACAAAGATCGGGACCGTTCTTATTGGGAGACTCTCCTGTTTCCTGATAGTAGCAAACGGCCAAGCAAGGTTACCGTACGCATAGGTGGCCCTTTTAGTAAAGTCCGCTGTTCGTGTAGTATTTGTAATTATACATTTTTAATAAGAGACTTCAACAATTTTTTCTGGAAAATAAATTGGAATTTGTAAAAAAAAAAATATTTAGTTGATTGATTTTTCAGCAAATGACCTAAAATTTCCGTATAAAATTTTAACTTTATCCTCAGTTTCTATATAGAAATATTTACTTCAACTTCTTTATCCATATTACTTCATTATCTTTCCATAATATTATACCATAATACCTAATTAAATAATATATATATATATTTAATTTTAAAATTTATATCTAATAAAATAGATTATATACCTCTAGATATATAGATATTGATCATGTCAGGAATCTGAGGAGACGGACCTATCAATGTGACGTGTCTAGAATGTTGATCATATCTCCATGACCCGGATGGTGAGCTGTCTTCTATGTTGATCAAGTCGTCGGAAGATTTTTGGTCAACGCTACCTGCAGCTAGCGACTGGGTTTCCCCAGTCTCTGGTTCCCCGATGCTCGAAGCGGGTCCCATGAATATATAAGCAGGCCGAATAATAATAGAACATCGAAATTAACGGATAATGAGTACGAGAATGTACCCTGGCCACGGAGGTGCCCTCGGATGGGTCAGTGAGAGGAGCGCGGTGCTGGTTGAGTCGCCGCGGTCGTGAAGGGTAGATGAATGC
>JBBMJZ010017629.1:0-10920 GCA_037833815.1 Zingiber zerumbet | reverse complement strand
TTTTAGAAATAAATATTTAATCAACTTTGTAACATGGGTTGAACTTGGATCAATAATGTTAAGTTCCGTTTGCGATCGAAGTCTAACTTCTAAGAACAGATAAGTTAAACTTGAAATTAAGAATGTTAAGTTTTGTTTGCAATTCCAAGTATAACTTTTAAAGAACACATGGGTAGATAGGAAAGGTTCAGTACTTGTATAAAATTTTTATACAAGGGAACCATTATGTATTCCGAGTAGCAACCAACAAGTGTCTCTAGAAGAAGACCCTTGAGGCATCTCCAGGCAAACTTTATCTTCAAAGGGCATGCAGAATAATGCCCCGTGATAGGCGATTGGGGATGGTGGAGCAGAAGGAATTAAAACTGGTCGGCTGTAAAGGAACTTATGGAAAGCCAGTTGGGGGAGGAACCTGGGGAAAGCCGATCGACCCTTCCAAACTCTTCCTTCACTCCGCTGTGTGAGATCCATTCGACAGAGGGTGCTTGATTGCTTGTTGTTGTTGTGCCAACAGTTGTGCTTTCGTTGCAACGGGCAGGTTGAGATCCTCTTGAGACAAGGTGATGGTTGTGAGTTTTCCAATGTCCTCCATGTTCATATTTCAGAATCGGGTGTAGTTCCTACAGACGACGCTAAATTTGTTCCTATCTAAAATTGGTGAAGATGTACCATTGATGAGGTGGTTTGCACATTGACTAACTAAGAGAATCTAAAGATGCGTGTTAGCCTACCACGTCATAGGAGACTAAGGGAGAAGAGAATGTTAGTAGACAGGTAGGGGCAGGGTCGCTGACGTAGTCACTCTGCTGTTCAAGTTAGTTGGGAAGCTGAATAATAGTAAGGGCCCAAAGTAAGCCTGCACAAACAAGGCCGAGAAGAAGGTATCTATGTTTGAAGATGGTTCAGAAGAGGATACGGAAGGCGACCGCGACAGATGCCGTGAGGATTGGTGACGAGGTTGCTGGTCCGTCAGGCAAGAACCAGCGAAGGCTCCATACAGCTAGTTGTCCCAAAGTTGTACACTATTAGCAATAATGGAGCGTGGTGGACCTAGGTTATTCACCCGTTCCTTTGTCTGTGTCAGCCAATGTTGGCTAGTGTCCTGTAACGTGGTTGAGTCAGCCACGAATCTTTTGCTTTTGTCGTGTCGAACAATGTGTCTGATAAGCACCCAAAGGTGGTCGTCCATGTGCCATACTATTCGACAGGGGTCCACTTGTATTCCTGGTTTTGGTAAACCAACGGCGGGCTCGTGGTTGTGAGCCTAAGGTTTTGTAAAAGTGGTGCTGTCCCGCCACTTAGTCATGACTTAGTGGAGAAGAAAAGAATCTACGCATGTGACGATGGGGCCCAATAAGCACCCGGCATGTGACGATGCCCCCTTTCTTTCTTTATATAAGTCCTATTGTCATGGGTTGCAAGGCAGACAGGCAATACTTGATCCCTTACTTTCCTCAATTCCTCTATAAAATCTGTTGGCCTTTTGAGTCTCTCCTTGTGTATCTTCTCTGCTTGTTCTCGGCTCTAGGTGATGGCTCCATCCTGAGTCCGAGTTCTCCCGACGATCCTCCCTTTATGGTATCAGAGCTTGAAAGGAGTCTTGCTGAGGCTGGTGTGTAGGACGGCGACGCGTTAGCTGTCGTTGCTTGTAAAGAAAGCTGTGTGCGAAGTCTACTGCTCACTGAACTCGCCGAAGGACATCGGGTGACAAAAGACGTAACCGCCGTAAGACGCAGGAGGTGCTGCAGGGAGAAGTTGCGTCCTCGAGGTGACGGCTTTGAGAGTAGGCCTTGTTGTAGCAGGAAGTAGTCACAGCCGCACGAGCAAGTTGCTGCATCGAAGCGCAGATTCGCTTTGCTCACTGCCTCAACACCATCTCTAATTGAGAATTTTCAGTAGGTATGGAAGGATCCTACTATTATTGCTCAGATGGTGAAGAACAACATGATTTCTATAAGTACACAGGAGACTCCTACGGTCCAATGAATGTCGAGCTCTGGAGCGACCCAGACTACGATGAGGGAGAAGGCGTATACTATGGCGCAGATTCTTATGAGGGCTCATCTCGCCAACCGTGTTGGGGTTGGTTAAGTGAAGTGTCGACGACTTACACATCTGAAGAATAACATTCACAGCCCGACTGTCCTTGCCAGCGCGCTTCATTATCCAGATCAGACGGTAGTTCCCCGCGTTCTGATTCCGAGGAAAGTCGCACCTCATCCGAGTGGGAAACGGACGACGACACTGGCTTAGCAGCTAGCAGTGTTACAGGTAATTCTTATGCTAGCTCTGCTGATCTAACTGACTCATGCAGGCACTCCTTGGCGACATCTTCATCTTCTTGGGAGACTGCATCTACTCCAGAGTCAGAGTCTTCATGGGAGACAGCCATGACCTGCTCCTGTGAGGCAGCTGATGAGTCTGCAGCATGCCAACGCTGCCGACAGGCTAGAGAAGATCCGACATGGGATGATGAGCCACCTGTGCATCTCGGCTGTTACCAAGTGATTGAAAGGATGCCCCATGCTTTTTCGGAAGGTGGTGGGGGGAGTGGCGACCTAGCGCCGCCGCCGCCTTCGTTTCGACTTCCAAGAGCGCCGCCACTGCCTTCGTTTCAACTTCCAAGAGCGCCACCACAACGACTGCCGAGTCTGTATTTCCGGCGCTGGAAGAGCATGATGAGCTCCGGCGTAGGGCGATGCCCGGAGACAAAGAAGAAGCAGAATGAGCAGAAACAGGTCCGTGGGCCTAGTACTGTTTAGAAAGCCATCTCGACCCCTGCTGTAAATCCAATCGTCGACCCAGAAGTCAAGCCCGACCCAAAGCAAGATTGCACAGGCAAGGGCGAGAAGATGGCGTCTCCGTTGGAAGGCGGTTCAGAAAAGGATACGGAAGGCGACCGCGACAGATGCCGTGAAGATTGGTGACGGGGTTGCTGGTCCGTCAGGCAAGAACCAGCGACGGCTACCTAGAGCTAGCTGCCCCAAAGCTGTACACTATTGTCAATAATGGAGCGTGGTGGACCCAAGTTATTCGCCCGTTCCTTTGTCCGTGTCGGCCAATGTTGGCCAGTGTCCTGTAACGTGGCTGAGTCAGCCACGAATCTTTTGCTTTTGTCGTTTTGAATAGTCTGCTTGAAAAGCACCCAAAGGTGGTCGTCCATGTGCTATACTGTTCAACAGGGGTCCACTTGGATTCCTGGTTTTGGTAAACCAACGACAGGCTCGTGGTTTTTAGCCTGAGGTTTTGTAAAAGTGGCGCTGTCCCGCCACTTAGTCATGACTTAGTGGAGAAGAAAAGAATCTTCGCATGTGACAATGGGGCCCAATGAGCACTCAGCATGTGACGATGTCCCATTTCTTTCTCTATATAAGTCCTATTATAATGGGTTACAAGGAGACGAGCGATCCTCGATCCCTTACTTCCCTCTTGTTTCGTCAATAAAATCCGTTGGTCCTTTGTGAGTCTTTCCTCGTGTGCATCTTCTCCGTTTGTTCTCGGCCCTAGGTGCCGGCTCCGTCCTGAGTCCGAGTTCGAGAAGACGATCCTCTCCCCTCCCTATGGTATCAGAGCTTGAAAGGAGTCTTGCTGAGGCTGGTGTGTAGGACGGCGACGTGTTAGCTGTCGCTGCCTGTGAAGAAGGTTGTGTGCGAAGTCTACTGCTCGCAGACGCAAGAGGCGCAGCAGGGAGAAGTTGCGTCCCTGAGGTGAAGGCTTTGAGAATAGGCCTTGTTGTAGCAGGAAGTAGCCGCAGCTGCCCGAGCAAGTTGTTGCATCAAAGCGCAGGTTCGCTTTGTTCACCGCCTCAACACCGTCTTTAATCGAGAATTTTCAGTAGGTATGGAAGGGTCCTACTATTATTGCTCGGATGGTGAAGAACAACATGATTTCTATGAGTACACGGGAGACTCCTATGATCCAACGAACGTTGAGGTCTGGAGCGACCCATACTACGACGAGGGAAGAAGTGAAGGCTATAATGACTATCCTGAGGGCTCATCTTCTCCGCAACAACCAGTCTGGGGTTGTTGTGTCTCTGAAGCATTGACGACTTACTCATCTGGCGAAGAACAGTCACAACCCGACTATCCTTGCCAGCACGCTTCAATGACTGAGTCAGACGAGGCTTCCCTACAGTCTGATTCTGGTGAAAGTCGCACCTCGTCTGACTGGAAAACGGACGATGACACCAATTCAGTGGCCAACGATGCATTAGGTACAATTTTGCCTAGTTCCACTGACCAAACTGACTCTTGCAGGAACTCGTCATATGCAACATCAACATCTGAATGGGAGACTACAACCACTAAGGAGTCAGAGTTTTCATGGGAGACAGCCACGACCTGCTCCTGTGAGGTAGCCGATGAATCTGCAGCATGCCAACGCTGCCGACAGGTTGAAGCAGCTCTAAGATGGGACGATGAGTCGCCTGAGCATCCCGGCTATTGCCAGACGATTGAAAGGATGCCCCATCCTTTTTCGGAAGGTGGTGGGAGTGACGACCACCTAGCGCCGCAACCGCCTTCGTTTCAACTTCCAAGAGCGCCACCACAACGATGGTTGAGTTCGTCTTTTAGGTGCTGGAAGAAGCTAACGAGCTCAAACGTAGGGCAACGCCGAGAGACGAAGAAGAAGCAGGCCGAGCAAAAACAAGCTCGTGGGCCTAGTACTATTCAGAAAGTCATCTCGGCCCCTGCTGTAAATCCAATCATGGCCCAGAAGCCAAGCCCGACCCAAAGAAAGATGGTTCAGACCACACAGAGGCCGAGTAGACGACGTCTCCGTTGGAAAACTGTTCAGAAGAAGACACGGAAGGCGACCGCAACAAATGTCGTGAAGATTGGTGATGGAGTTGCTGGTCCGTCAGGCAAGAACCAGCAATAGCTCCGTACAGCCAGCTGTCCCAAGGTTGTACACTATCATCAATAATGGAGCGTTGTGGACCCAAGTTATTCACCCATTCCTTTGTCCGTGTCGGCCAATGTTGGCCAGTGTCCTGTAACGTGGCTAAGTCAGCCACAAATCTTTTGCTTTTGTCGTGTCAAACAGTGTGCCTGAAAAGCACCCAAAGTTGGTCGTCCATGTGCCATACTGTTCAACAGGGGTCCACTTGGATTCCTGGTTTTGGTTAACCAACGGCGGGCTCGTGGTTTTGAGCCTGAGGTTTTGTAAAAGTGGCGCTGTCCCGCCACTTAGTCGTGACTTAGTGGAGAAGAAAAGAATCTACACATGTGACGATGGGGCCCAATGAGCACCCGGCATGTGACGATGTCTCCTTTCTTTCTCTATTTAAGTCTTATTGTAATGGGTTGCAAGGCAGACGAGCGATCCTCGATCCCTTACTTCCCTCTTGCTTCATCAATAAAATCTGTTGGTCTTTTTGAGTCTCTCCTTGTGTATATCTTCTCTGTTTGTTCTCGGCTCTAGGTGATGGCTCCATCCTGAGTCCGAGTTCGAGAAGACAATCCTTTTCCTTTTTCTCCTTGGTATCAGCCCTCACACCCCACAACCTCTCAACTCTTCCTATAAAGGGAAGTATCGGTAAGTTAGCTTTTGCAGAAAATATTCACTAAGTTCTCGCCTGGGGTGCATATCCAGAGAAAGCACTGACAGAATGGGAAAAGATGAAACAAAAACAAAGACGGGAATATTCAAGCAATACACGAGATGCTCCTTACATGCTCATTGTTATTTTGCATAAAGGCATAAAGGGTATTTTGACACGCAAGGGTATTTTAACACTCAAAGCTCTCCTTCAGTACTGGATAAGGGATACCATCATAAACATCAACATTTTTCTGGATCAAGAGGAACTCAGACCCTTTCCAGCTCGACTTTAAGAAGATTAATAAGGTTCTGTTGTTGATCAATGATAGTGTCTTTGATTTAGGCTTCTTCCTGAAGAAGGGATAGGGCAGCAGTGTGTTTATCTTTCAAATAGATCAGGAACTGGGATTGACTCTCCAGGTCCGAGTAAGCCTTTTGCTTCAGCGCCATTTCAGCTCTAGCCCGGGATTTGGCAGATAACTAAAGAATTTCAATATCTCGACGAAGGAAAATTTGAAAATCCCGATATTGCGTCATTATGGCTAGCTCTACATCCCTTTGAGCCAGTAATTGGGTAATCTAATCCAATTGATGATGAAGGCGCTACTGCTAGCCCGCGTTAGAAGAATTCGAGTTCATATCCCGAAATATTGGCAGGAAGAAAATAGGACCTTATAGGTAGTAATCCTCCTTTTAAAGAAGAAGGATAGAGAAGGCAAATGATACAGGAGTTAATGAGACATGACTCCCTAGATTGATTACAGGGAAGGCAAATGATACAGGAGTTAATGAAACGCGGCTCCCTTGACTGATTACAGGGAAGGCAAATGATACAGGAGTTAATGAGACGTGGCTCCCTAGACTGATTGAACCATTAAGTGGGTTTGGCGCCCGAGGATTGGGGAAAAGGAGGAAGGGCCAACATTTAAGGCTAGAAGGGTGAAATTAAGGAAACTAGAAAGGGGGTCTAGTCAATCGGACTGGGGCCTCCTTCGTTTAGACTTGAGGGGGAGGCTTGTGATACGACACATAATGGTAGGCCCTATGAGGCCAGCTAGGTAGAAGTCAAGGAGATGTGGCAGTCAGAAGTCAAGGGGACGTGACAATTAGAAGTCAAGGTGACGTGATAATCAAAAGTCAAGGGGACGTGGCAGTCAAAAGTCAAGGGGACGTGACAGTCAGAAGTCAAGGGTACGTGGCAGTCAGAAGTCAAGGGTACATGACAGTCAGAAGTCAAGGGAACGTGGCAGTCAGAAGTCAGGGGGATGTGCCGACCAACAGAAGGGCAAGGACTGCTGAAGGCTGCTCGTCACATACCGCCAGGTCAGGATATACAGGTCAGAATATACAGGATAGGATGTACGGGTCAGGATCCTAGATCTGCAGTATAAGGACTTAAGGAAAAGTTTGAACTCTCATGCTGATCGGGATTTCCCAGACTGATCTATATATATGCTTGCTTGATACACCTACTCGGAGTCTCATGGATCGCTCAAGTTATACCCAGGCTGAGTCCTTCAACTACTGGTCATCCGGAGCCTTTCCATCCATGCCCGATCGATAAAGCACTACACGACAATGTAGCCAGGGAATCGTAACCATCTGTCAGGGTATATTCCAATGTTCTGAGGTTTTCTGCTAATGGAACTTTCCTCTAACCCATAAGAGGATGCCACATGTCATTCGCGGCTAGACAAGGCCTGACACCCGACATTCCCTGACACTTGTCAGATTCCAGAAGTATGCATTGTCATATAAAAAGGAAGAATCTCTCCCTTACGGGGGTATGCTCACTTACATTTTCGCATCTGCCTTCGACTTTCTTTCGTTTTACTGTTCTTCTGGGAAAAAGTATCTGACTTAAGCATCGGAGGGCCTGCTCCGGGGACTTTTCCCCTGGTTTTGGGTCTCTAACGTTCTGTGTGCCTGTCTAAGTGTGCACAGAGAGCTCCCGCGTCGTCATCCTAGTCATTACCCCCTGTCAGCAGCCCGTGGGAACTCTTCCTTGAAGAACTGTACCAGCAGAGGGTCTCAGTCGCTCTCCGTCAATGCCAACGACAACACAGCTGACCTTTGTCTGACTCAGATTCCGGACGGGATCATCCTCCTTTATAAGCGACATTATTGTTGCTTGCCTTTATATAAGAGGCATCCAAGGGAGGCATGAGCAAGTAATTAGCAAAGAAGAACATACCTCGGTAGGATTTAATTTGTGAATTTTGAAGAGTCTTTCGATTAGTTTATGATTATTCTTCTGACGACAAACGAAGATCAAGATCAACTACGGAAGATCACTATGAATTTTACCGATTTTATATTTCTATATTTCATATTTCATAAACAACACTTTATGTTAACCCTAACATTTGGGAGGGCTTGGTTTTGGAAAGATGATAGAAATTAATAAAGCCTTGGTCGCAAAATAGGTTTGGAGATTGATTCATTACCTCGAGTCCCTTATGGCTTGTATTTTGAAGGCACGATATTTTAAACTCACGGATGTCATGGACACAACTAGGGGATTTAAGCCTTCTTGTATTTGTCAATCTATTCTATGGAGTCAAGATCTTGGCCAAAGGAGTACAGCGGAGGGTTGGAAATGGGAGGAAGATTTCTGCTTTCTTGGACACATAGATCTGTGGATTAGCTTCGAGGAAGAGTTCTGCCATCAGAGTGGCTGGCCACAAGAGAAGAGTGGCAGAGTTTATTGATTCTGAAGGAAACTAGAATGCAACAGAACTAAGGAATTCATTTCCCCTCAACCCTTCGGTAGTGAAGACAAATGGTATTGGAGATATGAGAGTAAAGGAAAATATACGGTGAAATCAGGGTATCATTTACAAATGGGCGCATTTGATCCTCATCTAGATTCTTCTGGATGACCAATCGAATGGTGGTGGAAGAAAATCTTGAATTTAAAATCCCTCTAAAGGTGAAAATCTCCATCTGGAAAGTCTTTCAGGACTTTTTGCCTGTGTGAGTGTTAATCTGGTATGTCACCACGCCCCTATTTTGCAAATATGCTCGAGTTGTAAATCTTATCTTGCCATGCCCTGTTGTTTTCCAAACCCGTCAAATTATGTTGGAGAGCGAGGCCTTTTTGGTTATTTCTTAAGCATGGTAGAGATTTGCAATTCTCAGACATCTTGTATTGTTTTTCATGCAACTTCTCTATGGATGAAGTGGAGCTGTTTTGCGTTGAACTGTGGGTTGTATGGAAGGAAGTCTGTAGAAGACTTCACGATGATTCTATTTCCCATCAACCGATTGATGAACATTAACTGGGCCTCCTTATTACCTAAATGAATATCGAAGGTCACGAAGTGCACTGTCTCTTCCGCCTCTACCTGATGGCTCTGCACCTCAGACTCGATGGGTGGCTTCGGCTTTGGGGCAATTCCAAGTAGATGTTGATGCTGGTTTAGTGAGGCGAAGGGACAATATATATTCTAGTGGAGCCATCGTTAGAAATCACAATGGAAGTATTATAGCAGTGTTGGAATCCAATCAAAAGTCTCCATTGGAAACATTAAAAAAAATGATGGATTTAAAATGATATAGGTTATCTCCGTTAGAATAAAGGCTTTTTAAGAAAGAACTAAGAGTAAAGTCATGAGGACTTAGGTCTAAAATAGACAATATCATATTATTATGGAGATATGTGGGCATTCTTTGCATAACAAATGGTATCGGAGTCATAGTCGAGACTAGATGTCATGTGGGGTGGCCTTGAACGAAGTTAAGGATAGGGTCGAAGCTTGTCATGAGTGATCGAATGCTCGTGGGGAGGCCCGGAGCAAGTCAAGGTGACCGGATGCTTGTAGGAAGGCCCCAAAGCAGGTCAGGGTGATCGGATACTTACGGAGAGACGAGTAGGTTAAGGTGACCGAATGTTTATGGGAAGACCCCGGAGCAGGTTAGGGTTACTGGATACTTATGGGGAGGTCTGAAGTAAGTCAGGGTGACCAGATGCTTGCGGGGAGGTGCGAAGTACGTCAAGAGTGGTCGGATGTGGATGCTTGCGGGGAGGTCTAGAGCTGGTCAGGATGACCGGATGCTCGCCGGGAGGCCCAAAGCAGGTCAAGGTGATCGAATGCTCGTGGGAAGGTCCAAACTAAGTCAGGGTGACCGGATACAGATACTCACGGGGAGGCCCAGAGTAGGTCAGGGTGATCGGATGTTCACGGAAAGGCTCAGACCATAAGAGTAATTGTGGTTATTCGTTTGAGGGGAGGATTGATAAGATTCAATCAAAAGTTCCACATTAGAAAAATTTAGAAAAGATCATGAGTTTAAAAAGATGTATAATATCTTCATTAAAAAGAAGTCTTTTGTTAAAAGCTCAACCGTAAAGCCATACGAATTTAGACATAAAATGGATAATATCAACAACCTTTGCACAACAAACAGCATCTACTTCAATCCGTAGAAACCACCCTGGTTCCCTTCTTAAAGGGGAATTAACTTATGGCCATTATTCACGGGCTCAAGCTGTGCAAGCTTTTTAACATCGAACATTGGGTGTTTTCTGCTTCGTTGGTGGCGGTCCAAGCAGTGACTAAGCCCACTGAATTCTTTGGTCCTGAAGGTGTGCTTATCGAAACCATCAAGTATGATGCAAGAAAACTCCTTGCTGGAATTAAGCATGTTCGATGAACTACAATTGAAGCTAAGTTTGCTCTCTCCTGTAATGTTCCAATGACTTGGAATGCTAGTGTTGGATATACGTGAATAAAAAAGAGGCGGAAGAGACATGAAGCTTTATTGTAAATGAGACTTTAGCTCTATATTAGGAGTTTCAAGTTATATTACTTCGTTTATATTGATTCACATGTATTGATGGATATGAACAAATGCATGGGGAGAGACTCTCTCTTATGTGTGGATGCGCAGGGGGTGCAAATCTAAGGTCTGAATTTGCACTGAACCAAGTTGACTTGTATACGGGTATGACCTAACGCACCAAATACCAGACCGGTCGGGATAAAATGTACCTAAGTGGAACAACCAATATTTTGCCACGTGTATTCTTTTTGCTGCTTAAGAAGGTAACAGAAGAATTAACCATTGTTAATGGCGATTTCGTAACCTCCCGGATAGTAATGGTTGGCCATTGATGGTCGCCAACTATCATTAATCCCTGGGTATTAAATGATCATTACTCATCATTTAATGCTGGTAAGGGATGGTGCTCCTATATAAAGGGAGACCATGGTCTTAAGCAACACACACAGAAAAGAAGCAGTAGCTCTCCAACTACGTTCCCCTCCTCCTCTGTCGTGCAACTCTTGTTCGACGGAGTGTCCGTGATAGCAGTTGAGTACCACTCAGTTTGCCATGACCACCATTGCTTGGTGGGAATCACGGTAACCG
>JBBMJZ010017619.1:0-10920 GCA_037833815.1 Zingiber zerumbet | reverse complement strand
TGGCCCTAGGGATGGAACCCTAGGTTTCCTTGGCTTGGGCGCCAAGAGGATGAGGAAGGGGAGGGGCGGCGTGAGGTCTAGGGTGAGGGAGAGTCACGATTAAAATTTAACTCCTCTCTTAATTTCCTTATTTATATTAAGGAAATTAATTCGCCCAACTCAGGCATAAATATAATTGCTTCCCTTTCCTTTCAGCACGGCCCTGTTGGGTTCTCCTGGTTACTAGAGTTCACCATAAGTCGTAGGACCCAATAGGTCTCGGGTTCAATTCTCGTGTAGGCTATTTTACGAGACGATTGTGTTTGTTTTTGCTACTTCCGCTACTCTAAAAATTCCGTAAAAATATCCTAAAATTCTAGAAAAATCATAGGATATTTCTAAAAATAATTTGAGAATTTTCGGGCGTTACAGTAAAAAATTCTCTATTGAAATATTCACCTTAATAGCCTTGAAAATTAACTTTAAATTTGCAAAATGCTTTCAAAACTTGCTTTGAAAAATACTCTTATACTTTTTCAAATGTGTATTTTTAAAAATGAAATGAAAAACATTTTGACAATTATTGTATAACCTTAAAAATGTTTGAAAATTACTTTGAAATTATTTTATAAAAATAATTTAAAAACTCTTTTCAAAAGTTGCCTTGAAATTTTACAACACCTCTCTGAAAATTATTTTTAAAATTACTTTTGAAAAGTGTTTTGAAATTTATCTTGAAAAATAGTTTGTAGAATTCTTACAAAATTTAGCTTTGCAAAATGATTTATTTTTGCAAATTCAATTTTCAAAATTTTGAAAACCTTTTTACAAATTCCTTTCAAAATACTTTGGAAAATTTTCTTATCATTAACTCCTCTCTGAAATAGACCTGCAAGTTTTTATAAAAAACTTTAAAAAGATTTGTTGCTTGATATGCCTACTTATTTGCTTACACTTACTTATTTGCATGTTTTTTGATGAATACCAAAGGAGGAGGGTAAGGGTTAAGTAATAAAAACTAAAGACAACTTCAAAAAATTTAAAAATCTTAACTGTAAAATGATCAAGAGAATAAAATAGAAATTGAGGTTACTTTTTTTTTCTCTTTTTATTGCTATTTCTTTTTGTATATTTTTCTAACTTTAACCTATATTGTCATTGCATCAAAAAGGGAGAGATTGTTGGTACAGTTGGCATAAATAATCAAACCTGAGTTTTGATAAATGACAAGTGGATTAAAGTTAGATGTGTTATTATCTAACCTTTCTACCAAGTATGCAAGACTTGACTGGTCTGACACAAGGCTAAAATCTAGCTAGGCATGGAGGACCTGATAGTTGGTGTAGAAGTCTAGATATGTCAAGGGATGCTGGCAGAAAATCCTGTTGGGTTCGCAGGACTTAACAGTTGGCCGAAATCTAGTTGGGTCTGTGGACCTGACAACTAGCGTGAAGACATGCTAGACTGAGGTAGAGTCAAGTGATTTTGCAAGGTAAGTAAGGTAAGTTACTAGAGGATAGTGTTCCAATGAGGATGAGTCTCAATTTGGGACTTTAGGCGTAGGTCCAATTTAGGTCTATTTTAGAAATATAAATTGAGACCCTGACTAGATCTTGGTTTCGGGGAGACGGGATCTAATTACTAAATTATTTATTTTTATTGTGCTAACTTTCTTTTATAGATTAGATATTTTGTGTTGGACTAACACATTTTACAGGGTGAAAGGAGTACAAAATGCCTTGGGTGAACAATACCTAAGACGCCTTCTATGCGAAGGAAGGTGCCTTGAGCTAGGCGTTGGAAGGTATCTTCGAGAGCTTGGAAGGCGCCTTCGCTCGGATAAAGTAGAAGACCTTGGTGATGATAAGACACTATTTTTTACGGATAACAGTTGGGGTTGAAGGTGCCTCCAGTGCTATGGAAGGTGCCTTCAATGCTCAATAAAAGAAGGTCTTGCCCAATGCTTCTACACAACTCATACACACTTCTTCTATGAGCTTCTATGCGTTCATATGACACTCTGACCTCATCCTGTTGCTCTACTACGATGTTGCAGCATCCAACTATTGTTAAGGAGCCATCCAACACTAAGCATGTTCCGATAATATTCGAAAGTGTTGGGTAACGAAAGTTTAATTTTGTACTTAATTTCTGCAGAAAGGAAAATGTAGCATGTTACACTTGTCCTAATTTTTCTATTGTACTTGTTTCTCTCTTCTAGTAATTTCAGAAGAGGATTATAATGGATTATCCATCGATACGGTTCGCAGGATCATGAGTCTCAGAGTAGGAGTCGCTGAAGATTCCAAACCAAGTAAAAAAATGCTTGTTTTATGGTTTTCCTTTTTATCTCTTTTTGTCTTTTCCACTGCATACTTGTTTTTCAAAACAAAAAAGTCAACTTTTCAAAATCATGTGATTGACCTCCCCTCTCTCATGTGTGACACGATCCAATATTTTCATCTTTGCAATGTTAGGGTCTTGAATCTATTTAACATATATATGTTTAGTTATTTTAGAGGAAAGTTTTTTATTAATGAGAATTTACAACCTTGTCGTTTCTTCCCAAACGTTACGTTTGGTTGCTTATCTCTTGTCATTCTATGGAATCAATAGGGTTTAGAAGATCACTTCTGATATTCGTGTAGAATTGATAATTATCCATTGCATCAGTTGATATCAAAGTGAGGTTGATTTTGTGGAGTAAGTTGTCATCTCCTTCTTCATGAATGATGAGTTTTGCTTTTCTATTTCTTGATATACTTGCTCGAATCAACAGCGTTTAGAAAATTACTTCCGATATTCGTATGCGAATCATCAAATTCAATAGCTTTCCACTACATCACACTAAGAAGACCGCAATACGTCGACAATGCTTTTGATGATGATATGATTAGCAATTCAAGGGAGAATTTTCTCTTCCGTGGGGAGAATGATGCTGAACAAAAGAATAATTTTAATCTTTTTATTTTTTTTCGAGTTTGGTATTTAGCATATTTTTGATAATTTCTATTTCTTATAATTTTAAATTTTGAGTCCGTTTAGGGTACTTTAGATTTTTAGTATGTTTAGAATTTTTTTGCCAATATTTTTTTTTTTGTGTGTCTTAAAGTCTAGAGTCTATATAAATAATTATTTGAAATGATGTAAGGAAGTTTTTGATTAATAAGAATTTACAACCATGCCTTTTCTTCACAAACATCAAGTTTAGTTGTCTATCTCCTAGCATTCTGCGGAATCAATAGTGTTGGTCCCTTGGTGGCCAGCAGGAGAGGGGGGAGGGGGGTGAATTGCCCTACATAATATAAAACAAATAAAATACCTTTCTCGACTTTTCAAACTTGTTTGCAATCAGAAGATTGCTAGTCCAAGACGTTGAAAGCTCACTATCAAATTTCCTTCTAGCAGAGAAGCCTCTTACAGCAGTTAAAGCACTAGATCACAAAGTAGAACAAAAAAGAAGATTGTTTACTAGTTTTGTTCTAACTACTAAGATCAGGGCTATATTTATAGCCTTGCTCCGAGCACTTGGAAGGGTTCCGGATGCTTGGGTGTGGATAAAACTTTATCCACGATGTAATGGATCGCAACATCTCGATCTGGATAAATTGTTTTGGTCCAGCGCCTGGAACAGCTCCGGGCGCTCGGTCCGCCTTCATACAGGGGCGCCTCACCAAGGCACCCCGGCTGGACCAGACTAGTCTGGGTGCTCAGACTTCGGGCGCCCTGAATAGCTCCGGGCATCCGGACCATAGTCAACTTCAGGTTGACCTTTTATCCGGGTCTTCCGTTCCGGCTTCGCTCACTTGGGCCGGTGATTTCGGCCATCCGGAATAGAGCTTACCCGAACTCATTTCCCGACCTTCTCCTCGCTTCTGCTCCAGTCTCTCATCCCTCGGAAACGTCATGCTTTTCCTTCTCATCCGCTAGCATACTCTTCCGCAGCTCCTCGTCCCTCGGATGCACCGAACCCTTCGCTCCTCGTCCCTCGGATGCACCGAACCCTTCGACTCTCTCCTATAATATCCTTCTCGCTAGCTGGGCGTTTTGCTCGACTTCTTGTGCTTCTAAGTTCCTGCACACTTAGACACACGGGTCAAACCACAACAGGACCTAACTTGACATGGTTGATCACATTAAAACTACCACGGGGTACTTATAATCTCTCCTTTTTTATATGAGCAAACCAAGTTAGGGTAAAAATAAAAAATAAATAACAGTAAGGCAACAAGTATAGATTTTGCAATTAAAAAAATATGCAAAAATCAAGATGCCACACATTACTTTCGTGAGTGCTTATATGTTGTCAGAGAGCATCTTTATGTAGGCTGAAATATCATCACTGTGAGACCGACTAGGGGACAAGATCCGAAAGTCATTGATTGGACCAACTCTGTCAACCTTGTAACCACTTCCCATTATCAAGATGTCACACATCCTAGAATATTTGTAGTTACTGTCAGTGAGCTCGTATACAGCATAGGCCTGTCTTGAAGCTAAAAATGTGAGGTTGATGAGAAGTCTGTTAGTGAGATTGAGAGGAAGTCTATTGCCGAAATTGACAGGGAGTCAGTCAGCAAAACTACGAGGGAGTCTATCACCAAGATTGAGAGGGAGTCTGTCGCCGAGATTAAGAGAGTCGGTTAGCGAGAATAAGAGGGAGTCTGTCACAGAGACTGAGAGAGAGTTTGTTGCCAAGACTAAGAAAGAGTCAGTCGACGAGACTGAGAGAGAGTCTATCGTCGAGACTGAGAAGGAGTCAATCGACGATTCCGAATGGGAGTTTGTTGCTGAGACTGATAAAGAGTCTATCGCTGTCGCTGAGACTTTGTTTAACTTTACATCTTTGGAGTGAGTGTATTGGGCTTACCTATATCCAAATTGAGTTCATTCTACGATGAGTTTAACCTTCCATAAGGAGCATCCATCATATTTTGACCTTGATCGAAGCATGGCTTTCTGTCTTATGAGACAGGTGGGACGGTAGAGCTCCGCTGCATCACATGTATGATTAGTTGGGTTAAAGGTGCATGCGATTACTAGAATTAGATCACATCTACATCAATATATCTCTTTCCACGTACTCCTAAGCAAGAATCTAAAACTTAGGGATAAGGAGCTCGAGATTACATGTCGCACCCGTGTACTAGTTTGGATGTGCGTGCGCCCACATACAGAGCACACACCCAGAACACGAGAAGTCACGAGGAAAGGTTCCATTTGGACGACTGGGCAACGCATGCATGCTACAGCCACAACCATGAATGAATTGTGAGATTATTATAGCTTTCTTCGTCCCTTTTCAGGTGCAAAATAATTAAAATGCGATATAAACGTATATCTGAATGTCGAGGTCCATCTGCCTTTTACAATTATACATATGGAACATGAACTCCCCACATAAAACCTTCCTTGGGTTTTCCTTGTTTTATAACTTTATAGGAGAATATCGCATAAAGAGCAGTGAGACGCTAGCTAGGTTGGAACAGGAGCCACAAGTACCACTCCAATAATCCCATGCACCTCTATATATCTCCTCCCTCGCCATATGCAAATCTTATCCCTCCACGTCTCTTAATTTATTATTAACAAGATCATTCAGTACTTCGTTCGTGGTTCAACTAATTAATCAAGCAATATTAATTTTATTTGTTGGATATCAAAATGAGCGGGGGGATGACGAGGAAGCCCGGGGACTGGGTGTGCAGGTCGTGCCAGTACGTGAACTTTTGCCGGCGGGACTCGTGCCAGCGATGCGGCGAGCTGAAGCTTGGAGTACAGATCGAGCGGGCGGACTACAGCAGCATTAGCGGCAGCTGGGACGTGAAGCCCGGCGATTGGTACTGCGCCGCCTGCGGGGTCCACAACTACGCCAGCCGCCCCTCCTGCTTCAAGTGTAGCGCCACCAAAGACGACTCCGCCTCCGCCATCGCCAACTCCTGGGGCTTCCGCTGCAACTCCCCCGGCGGCGCCGCCAACTGGTCCTCCTCTTGGAAGTCCGGCGACTGGATTTGCTCCAGGTACCCAACCAATCTATATTATTTCTTTAGCAATTAGCACCACGCACAGTTACAGCACTTAGTTGATTATTATATCCACGCACCGGTACGACATTGCTCATCAGGTTGCGTACTATCAGCTCGCTCAAGAGATGCCGTGTGACGAAGAGATGCCAAGTGTTGATGATAAACACGACTTTTATATATATGCTCTATATGTCACTTTAGACAATTACGTGAATATTTTGTAAAGTAACTATCATTTCAGGAGATGCCATGCATTTTCTTCCCATTTGGATTATTAAGGTAGCTGAGTTAGTGATCTTATCTTACATATGCTGTCTGTAATATATGCAGATTAGGTTGCAACGAGCACAACTACGCGAGCAGGATGGAATGTTTCCGATGCAATGCGCCAAGATCAGACTGTGGTAAATAATCATCAGTTTTTTTTTTTATATTTCACATTTTTGAGTTACGAAAATGCCAATTATATATACATGTTTTCATTGCTCTTCGATTTCAGGTTCAGGATACTAATTAATGATTGGCAATAAAGCAGAGAAGTCGATAGATCCAAGTGAGATGCTCTCCGAATGGCTCAATATATATGTATTGTTCCCCTTTTAATTTTGTTTCAGCTGGCGCATGTGGTGTAATTGTCGTAATTCAATATGTATGGCTCTCTTCTTCGTATAATCTAAGGCATCAGGCATGCATGATATGACCAGAATGAACAGTCTTTATTTGTACTTAAATTAACTCTTCTTCGAGCAATAGTAGCTCTGCCTTTTTTATCAAAAAAAAATTCTAAATTCTAGGATTAATAGAGTCCAACATCCAGACACCTGATTATTAAAAAACAAAAAAAATTCTCTCCCTCTGATAAGAGTACCTTGTTATGGATTGTAGATATGGCACTATGCCCTTCTTAGTTGGTGAACAATGATACAATATTCTCATGAATTATTAAGTGGTCCATGTAAAGGGAGAATGTCTATATCAGTCAATAATTTGGCACTCAGATTAAACGCCCCGTATTGGAAACTCTAGGTCGGTTTCATGGTAAAATATATAAATATATATATAGTAAATTATTAGAGATATTTTATCCTAGCACAGCTATCCTTGTATGATACACTCAAGGAGACATTTTGCAGGATTGAACGCCTCATATGAATGATTGATAGGTACAAGAAAGGTACAGGACATAACGGACGTGGTTAACTCAAAAGAATCAATCAAATTGATCAAATTAAAAAGCTCCATTCGAGTAATTTGATTTTTTTATTTATTTAGATTGATAAGGATTTTGGAATTTTAAATTCAATTAAATCAAATCGGTATCAATTATATTAGGTGCATGATATATCTTACTATAGAAAAAGGTCAATTTACGATAATTTTACGATGACAATTGCTATGAAATTTTTTTTGTCGCCAATCCATCGTTGTCAAATTCTACGATGAAATTATGAAAATTCATCGCAAATTCTGAGACATATTTCTTTTTTGTCTCAAAAATTGTTGTAAATTTACGATGAAAACTAATTCATTACAAATTTCATGATCTTAAATCTATGACGAAAATATATTTTCATCGTAAATTGACGACGAAAATATATTTTCATCGCAGATTAATGACGAATTATTTATATTTGCGAAAAATCCGTGCAATTCCATAAGAAAAAAAAAATCCCTTTTTTGTCTCAAATTTACAATGAAAACATATTTTCATCCCAAGTTGGTGGCGAATCTTGATTGGTCATAGATTTGGGGCAAAAATCTATTTTCATCCTAAATTTGCGATGAAAAAGGATTTTTTTTTCCAGAGGAAGATCATGAAATCGCGTGGCTTCTTCATAAATCCGTAACATTTTTGGCGACGAAAAATAATTCGTTGTCAATATGTGACAAAAATAATTCATCCTAGATCTGGGATGAATCTTGATTCATCACAAATCTTTGACGAATCAAGATTTGTTGTAAAATTATGATAAATAGTGTTATGATAAGTTTACAGCAAAAATATTTTTGTCACAAAAATCGTCACAAAATTCAAAATATTTTTAACATGAGCTCTTTATTTGTGCATTTATCATGTATGCATATCATATCAAACCCTAAAAATATCATATTCATACACAATTAAACAACATTCAACACATCATGCAATAATATTCAACACATCCTATGCAATTAACATATCCAACACATCCTACAATTAATATTTTCACCACATCCTACAATTAACATTCAAAGAAGTCATCCAAAATGAAGTTCAACTTGAAACTATCATATCCATAACTGCAAGCCATACATATCATATCCATATATAACTACAAGTCATGTAACATATCAAAGTTCAACAAGAAGTCATAATATCCAAACAACAAGTCATCTAATAAGTCATCAAAAGGACAACAAAAAAAATACAAAAAGAAATCATTATTATTTTCTGCCTAAGGATTCATTTGCTTCTTCTTCCGTTCTTCTTTTCTTTTGTCAAATTACAAACAAACATTAAGTAACAAAAAAAAATATTTAACATATCAATGATATTTGTGTCTAATATTTATAATAAACAATTCATTATCATGATATATCAAGGGTATATATGTGTCTTGTGAGTTGTAATCAAAGTTCTGACCTTAGATGCTAAAAGATGTCATTCGTCCTTAATTGCATGAAACATATACATATATAAAACTTGTAATTAGGCATAACAAAAAAGAATATATAGGTCATGTAATCATAAACATATGCATCAAATGTTCCATGACTAATAAAAGTATCAAAACCTATATAGCTAACTTTGCATGAATTAGTAGTAGGAAAGTCAAAAATATGCAAAACATGACATAATATGCAAAGCATCAAGGTAAAATAAAAAAAATAGAAGCAACTATAATATGACATGCAAAAAAAATCCTAACATAAAACTTAATATGTAAAGACTTACTTCATATTCCTTCTTACCAACTCTGTTCAAAACAAATTAATAGTATTAAAAAAATATATAAAAATAAATTCAATCAAATAACAAATGTTCATATAAAAGAAAATCATGAAAAACTATCACCACCACCATCAGTGTCACAATCATCACTGAATCGGGAGGAATCTGATTTAGAGCAGAACCTAACTGAAGATGTCGCATAATAAAGTCCTATTGTCAACATATTTCTCTCATTTACTAATTCATTTCCAATATTATGTCCTTTAAATGGGTAGCCTCTTCAGTTAAATTATGTATATGTGTACTTACTGATGATGAGGAGGAAGAAGATGTATGGACAACTCTATGGATTCTGCTCAAAGAATACATTGCCAATATCCTTCCTCCTCCTTTTAGCCCCCACTCGCTTCCAGCCATAAATCCAAATTATTATCAACAAATGCCTCAAATCTCTCAATATTATCACAAGCACCTGAACTTCTCTGTACTACCTCTAGCTTATCATATTTGTCTTGTATTGTAATAAAAAAATTAAAATAAATTTACAATAACAATATTTTAGGAACGCAAGAATATAAAGTTAGAGCGGGTACATAACTAATGGAATCTAAATTATAAAATAAGATCCAAATTTATCAGAACCTTGATTGCTTTAGCTCTCTCCCAATTCTAAGTCTTGTCTTTTTTCTGAAATGTATGAGTGAAAGTATATATACATGCATGCTCTTTTCACATTTTCTTGGTCTAAAAAATGATGATTAGAAATAATAAAATAGTGTAGAATAGATTAAAAAATAGTGGGAGAGTTAAAAAATTATCAATCTTCATCTATACTCATCGATATTGATAGAGTCTCCCGCATATGTCGCAGACAAGTCTCTAGAATTAAAATATTGATTTGTTTTATTTTGGTGACTCATTTGTTTACACTCCTCAGTTGCCTAAAAATTGGAGATCCTAGTCCAATTTTCCTCGGTGATGCATGGTGGTTTCCCCCTAGTCTTAGCATGATTTAGTACATGTCGGATGTGATTGCCATATTTTTTCTTAAAAACCCTCTTTATTTCCAACTCATCACTAGGGTTCCAAATGGCCACTACAATGGAAATTTAATTATTTATATATTTACTTTTATTTAAGATATACAATGAATGAGATATACCCTAAACTCTCTCCACCAAAGCTTTTTTGTTGATGCTTGAGTGCTTGTATAAGTCATTGAATCCCCTCTCCATGGTTATTCATGATTCTTTTAATCTCATGAATAACACGAATAGAATTATCAAACCTATCATAAAATTATAAAGGAAAAATGTTAAATAATTAAGTAGTTGAAAAAATAAAATATTTTGGTTTTACTTACGATTCTTCGTAAGGAACTATAGACTCTTGAGTATTTGGAATCTCATGAACCAAGTGTCTGGAAGGAATATGAGTGTGTACTGATGACTAGAGCAGTGAAGGTACTAGCGAAGGTGAATGAGAAGGTAGTGGTGATGGTGCATGGAAAGGTACTTGTGAAAGTGCATGCAAAGGTCCTGCCTGATAGCGGAGGCATAGGTATAGTGTTTGGCGCTGGATCAGAATGACCATGAGACCTCCATCTATGACCACCCCATCAAAAGATAAAAATAGGATAAAGTAAATATAAATATGATGCATAATGAATAACATGAAAAAAAATCTTACCATATTTGTTAAGAAATGAGAGAGTGAATGAATATTGGGATAACAAGATGTCGCCTCTAATGATCTATAAAAAATATAGAGCATTAATAGATAAAATATATAAATTTAAAAATAATGCACTACATAAACAGTTTTGTAACTAATTGAGATGGATAAGCTAATTGAGCTACGAGTTTTGTAAATTTACATATTAAAACTAAATTTATTCATAAAAAGCAGTATCATATATGAAAATAAAATATCATAAATTTTGTTATATTAAGATAACAAAACTTACCCATCATCAAAAGTAGT
>JBBMJZ010017611.1:0-10920 GCA_037833815.1 Zingiber zerumbet | reverse complement strand
CACATGGTCATCAGTAGGGGTACACCGTGGATCCACAGAAGATAGAAGCTGTTACCAGTTGGGAGTAGTTGAAGTCTGCACAGGAGACTCGTAGCTACCTTGGTCTAGCTGGATATTACCGGAGATTAGTTGAGGGTTCTCCAATATTGTTATGTCATTGACTTAACTGTCTAGGAAGAGTGTGTGGAATTTTCTTGGACATATATTTTTGAGACCAGTTTCATGAATTGAAATAAAAAGTTGATAACTGCACCATCTCAGTTTCACCTTCTTGTGTATACGGATTTGTACTCTATACACATGTATCGTATCGTCAGTTAGGTGTAGTTTTGATGCAGCATGAATGAGTAGTATCATATGCATCTTGACAGCTGAAAAATGATGGGAAGAATTATTCGATTCGTGATTTGGAGTTAGTAGCTACCATTTTCACACTGGAGATAGGGAGACATCATACACACGGGATTCATTATTTCTGTGGGAGATTATGTGTGTTCCTGATTCACTTCCTGTCCAGAAGGAGTTACTATAAGAAGCACATCAAGCGAGATTTACGATATATCCAGATGGTACTTGATTTATAGAAACTTGGAGCGTTTCTATTAGTGGAACGACGTGGAGAAAGACATCATGGATTTTGAAGCTTGATGTCTAGTATGTCAACAAGTGGAGGATGAACATCAGGGACTAGCAGGATTATTCCAGTAGATTCTGATACTGGAATAGAGATGAGAGCTTGTTATGATGGAGTTTGTTGTGTGATTACCCAGGACTTGTAGAGGATTTGTTATAATATTCGTTAATTGTTGATTGATTGATTAATTTACTCATATTCTATCTATCTGTAGGATGGATCCTTTGAATCGATTAGTAGAAATATACAATACAAAGATTACCGGACTTTATGGTATATCTATAAATATTGTATCGCATTGAGATTAGTGGTTCACCTCATGTACCTCGTAGAGGTTGTAGTATCGTGAGTATGGAGCTTTGTTGTAGTAGAGGTTTTCACCTTCAGGCAGATGAACAGTCAGAGCACATTATATGGACGATAGAGGTTTGCTGATAGTTTGTGTTATGGATTTTGGAGATGGTTGATTTACTCACGGTTAGCTACGTAGTAGTGTGGGAGTAGCGGAAGCAGCGTGAACTCATCACCCACAAAGTCATCTTTTACGATTGGAGATTTGTTATGATACTTGGATGGAGTAGCATATGAGCATGTTGTTTAGTTGTTACTCTTAGATGAGGATCCCTGAGTTGAGCAGTAAATTTGGGGATCAAATTTTTGTTAGTAGAGGAGAATGTAAAAAACGTTACCTAAATAATAATTAATTAATAAGATTATTTGACAAATAATCTTATGGGATTTTTAGAAATTTTTTAAAAAAATTTCAAAGCTCGTATGACAATTTTAAGGGGATCAGTTAATGGGCTGTAAGAAAGCCTGTTTGGGATACCTATTTAGTTAAGAGTTGATTGAGGAATAACCTAGGCTTTAATTAAAAAAGACCTAAGTTTATAATCGGATTACTTGTGCCCTAGCCTTCACTAGAAGTCGATCACTCCCCATCTCCTCTCAACTCCACCCAACAACGCCGATCCACCGTCGCACTCTCCCGACCATCTTCCTCGTATTGCCGCCGACCACCACAGCCTAACGCCGGTCATTGCCGCCCGCCACCACAGCTTGACGCCGGTCATTGCTGCCCGCCACTGTCCATTTGCACGACCAGTCGGCGACACTAGCGGTTGTAGCAAGAGCTGTAGAGCTCCCTCCATCGCCGATCACTCTAGCTAACCATCGATCAACAATGTGCTACTCATCGCCGATGAAGCTCCACAACATTGACCACCAATCTGAGGTCGGCAATCATCGTGCCCTAGCCTCCCGATTCTTTCTTTCCCAATATCGGTTTTCCCTCTTCTCCTACTCATTGCCGTCTCGGGGAGGAGGAGAATCGAAGAGGGGATTAGGGAAATCCTTTCTCCTCTCTTATGGATTCGAGCAAAACGGTAGTGTTTACGTCAGGGAGGTCTATCACTCCTCATCACCGAACCTTGTATTAAGGGGGTCCAACACTTCCTCTTCGTTGGATCTTGGACCATGGAGGTATATTGTCTTCTACTCTTCACTGGATTTCAGTTTCTCTTCCTCGCCAGAATTAATCGATTGTTGAAGATTGGATCTCGCTATCACCTCAGGGCTTATCGCTAGCATAACTCTACATTTCTCCATCGCCGGCCTAGATTCACCTCTATCTTGTGCCCTAATTCTCCTTCCGCCGCAACAGTGGCCACCGCAACCACTCCCAAATCCTGGCTACACTCAGCGTCGTTCGGTTGTGAGTTGCTAGTACTTCACTGTGGTACGTTACCGCAATTAGCTACTATGGGGCAGTCATCTGCCACTATTGCCGGTGAGAATTGGGTAAGTTCTTGTTGATTCATACATGAATGTAGATTCAAATTGGAACAATGTAGTTGTTAACTAGATATTATGGATAATAAGTAGATATTGATTAGTTTAAAGGATGAATTATTTAGTTGTGGATTAGTTAATATGAATTGAGCTACAGATTGGGTTGAGGAATGATATGAGGTTACGGAATGAGTTAAACCTTACAGGATTAATGAGATTGGTTAACTACCAGATTTGTGGTTAATATTGGAATGGAATTAATGTATAGATTCCTAACTAGATTAGGGTTAAGTTAGTTAATTGATTGATGATGGATTTAGCTAACTAGTTCCTACTTTGTTATGTTATACATATTTTAATCGCAGAACTTGGATTCAGGACGAGCGTCTCAACATGGGATTATTTGTCACGATCTACGTATAAAGGTGGGTACTTCTTGCTTTATCTCTTTAGTATTTTGACCATAATGCATGAGCTTTATACATTTGGATAACTACTGTATCTATCTTGAGTCCACTCGTATTTTTCCTGTGCTTGATACTTATCCACTCGATCTTTGAGTTACTCGTTTTGTATTTATACAGTCTCTTATTGCTATCTATGATATTTAACAGATACTAGATACCATATACTAGATACTAAATACTAGATATCAGATACTAGACATTCGATGCTTGATATTAGATATTAGATATAGGGAGACTAGATACCATGTTTACTTATTTTGAATGATGTATATTTACATACCTTATTGAGCATGCTGGTTTTATGTAGCATATCTTTTTTTTGTTTATATATATATGATGACTGCTGTATTTTACGCATTATGTCATTGCATGCATGCCGGCGATCATGTCTCCCTTGTGGTTAAGAGGGTCGTTGCCTAGGGCCAAACACTTGGCCACTCATGGGTAGTGATAGCTGGAGTGTGCCGCTTGTCCTATTGTGCTCCCACTCGCTCACTCATGGATAGTGATAGCTGAAGTTGCGAGCAGCAGGAACCACCGTCGCAGATGTAGCTAATTATCTACTATGCAATTGTCCCCTTGACTACTCGAGAGTAGTGGTAGCTATAGTGGAGTATAGTCTGTCATTGACCCGACCTCTCGACCATATAGGAGTCATGGTGTAGAGGGGTGGGTGGGAGTGACCATCCGTGCATACACTGTTATTATTATACCTGCGATGTTGTTGCTTACATAGCTTGAGATATATATACCTGTGGTATGTGTTTAGACACTGGCTTATTGTTAATAAGTTTATACTTTACATGTTACCCATGTAGTTATGAGTAGTACTGTAGCGGGTCTTTGCTACACATGACCTTCTATTACTAGCCTAGGATATGGTTTCAGGTATGGACACATATTATGATATCACTGTAGTATATGCTATTTTCTCCTACGAGATTGTATAACTTGTATCTCTAGTTCTTTATTATGTTCATGCACTATCTGTCTATTACCCCGCTGAGTCTTAGTACTCACCACCCCGTAAACTAGTTTATTTCGTCGAATAGCAGATAAAAGATTTACGGAGTCGCTTGGAGGTCCTGTTCGTCAGTCCCACATCATATCTGAGGACGAACTTTTGGTTTTGGTTTCTTACGCTATTTGTGTGTTAGATTTGTGAACTCAGTTTTGTAATAATTTGATGTGGACTTGGAGTTTTGTCTTATGGTTTCTTGTATTTGATAATATTGTTGTGTCAAGTCGGGCCGTCTCGCAGTTAGTTGTTTTGTTTGTTTATGTTCGTTATTTTATGATTTCCGCTGTGTTATGTTTCAGCCGTGTGGGTTGTCTATTAAACTGCGTGGTTGTATTTACTTTTAGCCGTGTGAGCTGTTATTAAACTGCTAGGTTGTGTTTCTATCCAGCCGTATGGGTTGATGTTGCTTGTGAGTATCCATGTGGCAATGTACTTATGCTTCATATTATCACTGTTATAGGGGAGGTGCTGTCCAATTTTCGTCGGACAACCTTACTCTCGGAGCATGACAATTTTTGATATCAGAGCAGGTTTACGATACCTTTTTTCATGTTCTAGATTTTTGAGTTAATCTTATACCAATTTATTGGTATCAGAGCGAAACGAAGTTTTATGATGCATATTTCGGTGTGTTGGTTTTTTTTCCTTTTGTAATTTGAGTCCTCGATATGACTTTCGAGTTTTGGGACCAGGCAGCGGCAGGATATCTTTGAACTATAGGATGTAAGTTGTCTATTGCTAAATCATTTTCCTAATGGTACTTATATAATTATTACTAATAGGAATGACACGAAGAGGGTCGACTGTTATGCGCACCCGTGGACAGGGTCGACCACGAAAATAACCCACGGTGTCGATGGGTCCTGAACCTGCTACTCAAGGGATGGAGTCTATAGGAAACCCGAATGAGGTTGATTCAAGTAGCAGAGATCAGAATCTTCCAACCTCTACCAAGGAGCATGAGTCACAGATGCAGGGAGTACTATCTCCTATACCTGCTCCAGACACTACTGGGTGGGTGATGGATAGAGCCCGAATACCTTTGTTGGCGAAGTCTGTAAAATATCGAATTACTCTATTCCATGGTGGTGCTGATCCTTGGGCGGGTCGTAGTTAGTTGAAGAATTTGGAGGGCACATTTGGGTACATGAAGTGCACAAATGAGGACAAGGTGAAGTTGGCTGTATATCATCTTTGGGATCAGGCCGTCACTTGGTGGGACATGCAGAAGACGATCTTTGGGAAACAACACATCACGTGGCTGATGTATCGGGAGGCATTTGAGAGGCAGTATTTTCCGGCTACATGTTGTCTAGCTTGTCGCCAAGAGTTTCTGAATCTTAAGCAGGGCGACCGTTCGGTGATGGAGTATAATGCAAAATTCAGTAGATTGACTTAATTTTGTCCTCATCTAGTGGCTCAGGATTATGATCGGATGCATCAGTTTACTCAGGGACTTGCAGTATACATTTGACTAAAGATGTCAAGATTTTCGGGTAATTCTTATCGAGAGTTTTAGATCGGGCGTTTTTCATTGAGATGACTCAACAATAGGTGACTCTAGAAAAAGGAAATAATAAACAGATGACACAAAAGAGAGGGAAAAGAGGCCAGAGCTCACAAGTTACTTCTGAAGGGTCCTCTCTACCTCAGAAGACAAGGCAAACCTAGGATGGGGGTTCCCATTCATCTCAACGAGATCGAAAGAATGACTTTGGTGGGACTATATGTTTTCAGTGTGGCTCTAAAATTCATACCTAAACTAATTGCATGTTGGATCACACTATATGCTTCTATTGTAAGCTTCCAGGGTATGAGAGTCAGAATTGCACTCTGAAGGTTTAGTTGGAGACGACTAAAGATACCACTTAGGGAGGGTGATCCACCTAGCCACGACAGTAGAAAGGACCTCAAAGGACTCAGAATGCTTCACGTCAGCCACAACCGTCGGGCCCCCAGGGAAAGGTATATCATATCTAGAGTCAGGAGTATCCAGTCATGCCAGCGACCACACAGTACTCTACCGCAGCATCTTCCCATCAGGCATACCCTATACAGCAAAACCTTCCCCTCCATCTTAGCCTTACTCAGCATTCCAGCCACAACCTCAGTACCAGCATCAACAGTTAATTGTTGCACCTCCAATTCCACCTCAGACTATTCCAGCGATGCCACCACCGAGCACAGAAATAGGACATGTTTATGCAGTCACATGGGAGGAGGCGCAGCGGGCGGAGGGATCGGTCTTCCGGGGTAAGGTCTCAGTTTATATCTTTATTGCACACTTATTGATAGATATGGGTAGTTCTTATTCAGTTATATCTCAAGTATTTTTGAGCAAAATCAGTAGACTACCTGTGCGCCAGACACATGGGTTAGCGGTATCTTTACCATTTGGAGAAATACTAAGTAGTAGAACAAGAGGTTCATAATTTTTTGGGACATATTATCTTTAGTAGGGGTATATTAATGGATCCATAGAAGATGGAAGTTGTTACTAGTTGGGAGTAGTTGAAGTCTGTACAGGAGACTCGCAGCTACCTTGGTCTGGCTGGATATTACCGGAGATTGGTTGAGGGTTTCTCCAGTGTTGTTATGTTGTTGACTTAACTGCCTAGGAAGAGTGTGGAATTTCCCTTGACATATGCTTTTGAGACCAGTTTCAGGTGTTGAAACGAAGACTAATAACTGCACCCGACCTAGTTTTACCTTCTAATGTAGATGGATTTGTACTCTACATAGAAGTATAGTATTAGGGTTTAGGTACAGTTATGAAGCAACACGGTTGAGTAGTCCATATTTTTCTCGACGGCTGTGGATCATGAGGAAAATTATCCAACTTATGATTTGGAATTAGTAGCTATCATTTTTACGCTGAAAATGGGAAGACATTATTTATACGAAATTCATTATCTCCGTGGGAGATTTTGTGTTTCTTGGATCTCATCCTGTTCGGGAGGAGTTACACCAGGAAGCACGCTAATCTAGATTTGGGATACATATAGATGATATTTGAATGTATAGAGACTTGGAGCATTCCTATTGGTGGAATGATATAAAGAAAGACATCATGGATTTTATAGCTTGATGTCTAGTATGCCAGCAAATGGAGTCTGAACATCATAGACTAGCATGATTGTTTCAGTAGATTCAAATACTAAAATGAGAATGAGAGCATAATATAATGGACTTTATTGTGGGATTATCCAGGACATCGAAAGGATATGATACAATTTGGGTAATCGTTGATTTGTTGATTAACTTTGTTCATTTTCTATCGATCCATAGGGTGGACCCTTTGGATCGCTTAGCAGGATTGTACTATAGAGAGATTACTAGACCTTATGGTATATCTTTGAGTATTGTATTGGATGGAGATCCATGATTTCACATTATAGTTCTGACCGAGATTTTACAGCAGACCATGAGTATAAAGTTCTGTTTTAGTACTGCTTTACATCCTCAGACAGATGGACAGTCTGAGCGCATAATATGGACATTAGAGGTTTTGCTGATAGTGGACGTTATGGATTTTGGAGATGATTGATTTACCCATGGTTGGCTAGATAGTAGTGGGGGCATAGCGAAAGCAGGGTGGGCTCATAACCTATAGAATCATCTCTTACGGTTGAAGAGTTGCTTATGATACTTGGATGGAGTGATATATGAGTATGTTGCTTGGTGGTTATCTTTGTATGAGGATCCCTGAGTTGAAAAGTAAATTTAGGGACTAAATTTTTGTTAGTGGGGGAGAATGTAAAATACGACACCCAAACAATAATTAAATAATAAAATTATTTGACAGATAATGTTATTGGATTTTTTAGGAATTTTTAAGAATTTTCTGAGAATTTTTCGGAGTTCGTTTGACGTATTTTAAAGGGATTAATTATAGGCTTAGGAAAAGCCTATTTGGAATACCCACAGTGGGAGTTGATCGTGGAATGTACGTGGGATTTGATTAAGCAAACCTAAGTATATAAAACCTATTATTACCGTGCCCTAACCTCACCCCTTCTCCTTCACCCGATTTCTTTCCTCTCGATCTCTTCCCCTTGCCGCTTCTCCCCTCTTCCCTGATCTCGCTCTGCTCTCACCCACTCACTCGAGCGCTGTGCCGCCTTTATCGCCGATTGCCCTAGCCCTGTCGCCCCCTTCGTGTGAGCCTAGGTCACCGCTGCCTGATTCCTCGAACTGTCGGCGCCGAAAGCCACTCGAGCTCCACCCGAGTGCCGTTGTTGATCCATTTCTCCATCTCCCTTTCCCCCTCGCGCCCATCACCGCCACCTGCTCAACTTCTGTTCAGCCAATCGTCTTTCGTTCAACTGATCATCACTGATCTGCCATCTGCGTCGTGCCCTAGCCAGCTATGCCACCGCCGATGGCCCTCGTTTCACCATGCTGCTCATGCTTTTGGGTCGTAAGCAAAAGCTATTGATGTGGACCCCGTCATCGACCAATCAAGGCCACTGCTGTCTGACGGAACACAGTCATCACCTCTACTAGTCATCACCATTTTCAACTGTGCCAAGCATTGTCTGGGCACCACTGATCCGACGAGATCAAGGGATCAATTAAGGGTAAACTTTCTAGTTTAAGAAGTTATTTGATCATTAAATAGATGTGGAGTGATTAGCTCATTGGATGAGTAATGAGGTTAATGGTTCTGTGATCGACAGTGGGATATTGATGTTCATTTGATCGACTGACCATCTCTTCTTGCGATGAGACCCTTCAGCCGTGGCCATCGCCTCCAACACTCTGCCATTAGAGTTTGGTGGCTAGCTGATTGATTTGGGTAACTATTTTCGTTTGTTAAATTTAATCCAGTGATGATAAATAGAAGCTTTGATCAATATGTAATGGATTAATGAACTAATGATGCTTAGTTGATCTAGTACATGGATTAAGCGATTGGATGATTGTTGAATTGAGTTGATTGAATTCGGTTAATTATATTAATTGGATTGTTAGTTTATATTTTGTTGGATAATTAAGGCATGTTAACAGGAAGAGTTAACTAATTAAATTGGATTAAATCATAAGGGGATTAGTTGTGAAGGAATTGTTGGGTTAAATGGAATTAAATTATGGTTTTCTAATCGAATTAAGACTTGAGTTTTGGGTTTAGCCAATTGTTATATAGGTGATTAGCTAAACTGTACATCATATGATTTGTAAGACATTGTTTCGAGACGAGCACGTCGACGTGGGGATTGTTTAGCTCGATTTACATTTAAGGCGAGTACTTTTTGCTTTATCTCTTTAGTATTTTGACCCTAGTGCATGAACTTTATATTTGGATAGTTACTGTATTTATCTTAACTCCACTCGTACTTTTCTTGTACTTGATGCTTATCCACTCGATCTTTGAGTTACTCGTTTCTATATCTATACAGTTTTACGTTGTTATCCATGATATTTAATAGATACCATATACTAGATACTAGATACCAGATGCTAGATATTAGATATATGAAAACTAGATATCATGTTTACTTGTTTTGAATGTTTACGTTTACATACCTTATTGAGCATGTTTGCTTCATATGTTCATATGTTGTATTTTATGCATTATGTCATTACATACATGTCGATGATTATGTCTCCCTTGTGGTTGAGAGGGTTGTTGGCCAGGGTCGCACACACGAGCACTCATGGGTATTGGTAGTTGGAGCGTGTCGCTTGTCCTGTCGTGCTCCCACTCGCTCATACATGGGTAGTGATTGCTGGAGTTGCGAGTAGCAGCGACCCCCCGTCGCAGATGTAGCTAGTTAGCTACTATGCAACTGTCCCCTCGGTCACTTGAGAGTAGTGGTAGCTGGAGTGATGTACAGTTTGTCACTGACCTGCCCTCTCGACCATATAGGAGTCATGATGCTGAGGGGTGGGTGGGAGTGACCATCCATACATACGCTCTTATTATTGTACCTGCTGATACTGTTGCTTACTTATGCTGTTGTTGCTAGTTTATGCTGATATGCTTACATAGGTTGAGATATATACTTGTGGTATGTGTTTAGACACTGCTTAGATATTATTAATATCTATATACATCACATGTTACCCATTAGTTATGAGCAGTACTGTAGCAGATCTTTACTACACCTGACCTTCTATTACTAGCCTAGGATATGGTTTCAGGTATGGACACACATTATGATATCACTGTAGTATATGCTATTTTCCCCTACGAGACTGTATAGCTTGTATCTTTAGTTCTTTATTATGTTCATGCACTATCTGTCTATTACCCGCTGAGTCTTAGTACTCACCACCCCGTAAACTAGTTTATTTTGCCAGGTAAAGGATTTACGGAGTCACTTCGAGGTCCTGTCCGTCAATCCCACATCACATTCGAGGACAAACTTCTGGTTTTGGCTTCTTACGCTATTTGTGTGTTGGATTTGTGAACTCAGTTTTGTAATAATTCGATGTGAACTTGGAGTTTTGTCTTATGGTTTCTTGTATTTGGTAATGTTGTTGTGTTAAGCCGAGTCGGCTCGCAGTTAGTTGTTTTTTTTGTTTATGTTCGTTATTTGTGATTTCCGTTGTATTATGTTTCAGCCGTGTGAGCTGTCTATTCACTACAAGAAAAAAAATCTATAATGACACACATAAATGCTCTTATAGTATATTTTTGGTGACACTTAAGTTTTAGTGACATCACCAAAAAAACGCCCTATAAAGTGATGTCGTCTTAGACCTTCCTCGCATTCCTGACATTTTATAATATCATTATACAGTATCAATACTAACTTCAAAAGTGTCATAATACAGGGATATAACAACAGTCTAAAATGTCAGGAAAAATTATATTTTAAGGACATTTATAAATGTCACCTTAACTAATTTATAATGACATTAATAAATATTATTATAATAATTTATAAATATATTAAAATTTATCATTAATATTTATTTTGAATGTATAACTTGAATTCAATATTTACACATCATCACAATTCATCCACCATTTAGAATATATAGAAAAAATTACAAAATAA
>JBBMJZ010017571.1:0-10923 GCA_037833815.1 Zingiber zerumbet | reverse complement strand
GGTTGTGGCGACGTATTAGGTCTTCTTGGTTATTGGATCATCAACCACTTTTAGACAAAACCTCTTAATGCTTTTAAATATTTAATCTACTATCTGAAAGCCTAACGGAAATTTCAATTCAAATTTTCTTTAGGAACCCAATATATGTTCTTTCCTACTTGGTTAATCAAGAATTTTGGGGGTACATGCTTTCTTGGCAATTTCCTAATCTGTCCATTGTGAAATTTAAATTTCCAATATAGTCTATTATAATTTTTAAAATTCAAGACAGATAATTTTGAACATGTAGAAACTTTTAAAGTTTGTATTTGTTCCTTTAACATTTCATTTTCTATTCTTAGTTTGTCGAAATCCTCTAATTGACAAGTTGTTGCTAGAGTTCCTTTTAACTCATTATTCTCTGTTAATAATTTTTTATTTTTAATTTCTAATTTGCAAGTATCTTTCGATAATACTTTTATAAGTTTAAACATTTGATCAGGAGGCAGAGACCGTACCTAACTTACCTTGTCGATCTCGTTGTCCATAGTTCCCCCTAAACTGTTGCTTTCTTCTGTTGATGCTCCCCCTTCATCGATGCTCTCGATGCTCATTTCGGAAGAGCTTGCTTCATCTTCTGGTAGGTACTCGACTATTAGAGTTGTTCCGGTGATTTCCTCGGTCTCAGATTCTTCTGATGATGGCTTGGTGTCCATCGAGGAGTTGGATTCGGCTTCTTTTGGTTCTTCATGGAGCTTCAAGAACTTTTCCTAAAGTTCTTTTGCACTTTGATAGTCATTGATTTTGTCGAGATCTTCAACTGATAGTACGCTTAAAAGATAAAATCCAGCCCTACCATTTGATGTAAAGTCGTCACGCTGCTTCTTGGTCAAAAGGTGTTTTTCGATTTCTTCTCCGTTCGTGCTCTTTGGTGCTTGATAACCATAATTCATTATTAATAAAATATCAAAATTAGTTTTAAAAAATATCTCCATTCGTCGCTTTCAAAACGCGAACTCCCCCTCAAATGTTGGTGGGTAGATGTTTGATCTGGCCATCTTGTTGCTTCGTTCGGTGGTTAGTCCTCCTGAAGCATCCTTAGCTCTGATACCACTTGTTGGTCCGTGTAGGCCGGCTAGAAGGGGAGTTGAATAGCCTAAAAAATAAATCAAGACATTTCTCGAACTTTGGACTCAGATTAGTATTAACAACATAAAAATAAAACAATAAAAGAACTGAAAGAAAAAAGACTCGGAATTTACTTGGTTACAACTAGGGTGGTTGTTAATCTAAAACAATGATAGCACTAGAAAAACTCCTTAATGTAGGCGGAGAAGCCTCTTATAATCTTTGAACGCTCAAACTATTGCTAGGAAATGAATGCTTGAGTTGATGTTCTATTTCCTAACTTCAGAGACCTTTTATAGCTCCTGAAACTCTATTCATAGCTCGAGGGAGCCTCTCAGGGTATGGAGGACGCCTCCAGCGAGGCGGCAGCGGATAAAATTTTATCCGCTGTGAACGGTCACTTTGGCCAGGTCGAGGGCGCCCTCCGCTTGAAGGTGGCGGAGGTACTGGCTCTTCTTCGGAGGCGCCTTCAACACCTTGTTGAGGGCGCCCCCAGCAGTGTACTCCAGCTCCTTTTGCTCTCCTGCTGCTCCGATTGTCTGGGTGATTGCGGTCAACTGAAATAGGGCTCACCAGAACCTAATTTCTGGCATTTTCCTCGAGCAGGCTTTCGCTCCGGCTTCTCGTCCCTCGAACGTCGAGTACATTCTTCTTGTCCACTGGTGTACTCTTCCATGGCACTTTGTCCCTCGGATGCATTGAGCTCATCAGCTCTTTCCTGTGCTGTCCTTCTTGCTAGCCACATCTTCCGCTCAACTTCCTGTGCTCCTAAACTCCCGCACATTTAGACACAAGGATCAAAACTAAATAAGACCTAATCTGGTTGATCACATAAAAATAACTTTAGAATTCCAACACTTCTTCTATGAGACAGTCAATCTTAGTGAACGCATGAAGTGCCATTGTCACATATTTATCTGAGGAATAGGCAGAATTAGAATACATCAGTTATGCATTGTGTTTGTATTAAAACAATAAAAAACTACGGTAGAACTTATTGTTCATTCGCTATCTTGTAGAATTTACGAGGTGATACTTTTTCTCGTTCAAAATAAGAGTAACAGAGTTAAATTCCTCGCTGTAATATAATTATACAAATTTAAATCCTCGCATATTAGTGAAATGCTTTCCGAATATAGTCGACTTACCGGTTGATCAATAAGTGTTAGTATCATAAGTGCTAAATTAGAGGGAACACGTTGTAAATTCTAAAAAAGGCTTTTGAATTCGAATCCAAAGAAGTTGAGGTTAAGTTGGGGAAAGAAAAACAATTAACTAGTGTGACAAAACAAAGAATTTTTATATTTAATTATATTAAAAAATTGAATCCTATTTTTATATTAGCTTATAAGACTTAAAAAAAGATGTTTAAAAGGGGAAAATTTTATTTTACTAAATAAAAGGAGGGCTCTTTTTATTTTCTTAATAAATTATTTATCAGCAAGAAATGAGTTCCATCCTCCGAAGTAAACATGCCTAAACCTACCCAATCGAATGGCATGGACATGCGGAAGGGCAACACTGTGTCGCCTTCCTTCAATAAACAAAACAAATAAATGCAACGCAAATCGATCTGGACGGGGAAGCCTTCGGTGGCCACGATGTCGCGTCGATGATTGGATTATCTCGTCCCTCCATCGATTGTCGGATCTCTCTTCCTGCGCAACTCCTCAGATCGATCTCGTTTCGCCTTGCTTCCTTCTCCTCGTCGAATCCCAAAACCCTAGATCCGATCCTCGCCGCCTTCTCCGCTCCTCGATTCTCTTGGACGCCGGTAGCAGCGAGCCTCTGTTGATTCGGGTGGGTTTTCTGCTTCTTTTTGCTTGATTTTGGTACTGCAATTGCTTTCCTTTCCCCTCCCTTTCAAATCCAATATGAAAAACCTTGGCTTTTCATTTCCGCGATGTTGGAATTTTAGAAATATGTGATGAGCTGATGCGATGCTTGTATTTCCTTTCGTTGTTAAGCTATGTGTGTGATGCGGATTTCATTCCTTTTGGATCGTAGTTGTTATTTTTATTTTTTGTTTTTTTAGTCTGGAAAGTTCCTATTATGACATGCTGCCATCGATTTTTTTCTACAGTCTATAGGCAATGTACAGGAGGAATTTTGGGGGGGCCTATTATAATTTTCTCTGTGCAGTTTTATAAGAATTTGATTGTTACTTATGCTTGGTTGAAATTTTCTATATTTTTTTTTCTTGTCACCTAATATATGGGTTTGAGCTTTGTTCTTTTCACGGCATTAATTTGATTGCACCTAGAGTTTCAATTGTGTTAAACTATTGAAATTTCTTCATTGTTAAGCTTGTACGCTTGCTCAACCTCCATCTCCTAATTAAATGAGGTGAGCAAACACGCTTAACTGCTTTCTTTTGATATTATCTCAGACTCAAAATGGAAGGATCTGGTAGAGGTAGCAGCGCTGATGTGGTCTTGCAAAATTATAAGCTAGGAAAGACTCTTGGCATTGGATCATTTGGTAAGGTTAAAATTGCAGAGCATTTGTTGACCGGCCACAAGGTTGCTATCAAGATCCTGAACCGTCGGAAAGTAAAGAGCATGGAAATGGAAGAAAAAGGTATGTCAATGTCATTGCTAGGATTTTTTTTCTTGTTCTTGTTATCTAGATCCTCTATTTTTAATATGTTTATTGAGCTACTAAATAAAATATCAATAAACATTTTGCTAACTGCTTGATGCATCATTTATAAGAGGTTCACAATAATCACCTTGAATATGGTGACTTTTCTATATAGAAAATTAAGTTGATTTCTATTCTGTTGTTTTTTAGAGCTCTATCATCTGTTTGTATGATGTGTAGCAAGTTCATCTAGTGATCCATCCAATTAAAATGTGTATATTTCATGTTATTGGAGAACAGCTAATGGATAAAAATAAAATCTACTTTCCATTGCACAATTTACAGGTAAAATTTTGTTATCAGCTCTTCAATCAATGAAGAATCCACATGATGAAGAGTGGAATATTAATTCCATATATTCTTAAAAATACTTTTTCTTTCCTCATATCTACATTCATATAATGTCTGTAATGGTAAATCCAGTGGGCCTAATCACACATCAAATTTCAGGCCTTGGAATATATGCAGTGACCTAGTACCGTAATAAAATGAGGCATTGGAACTAAGTTAAAACCAAATAATTATGCCAAGTTATTTATAATAGTGTTTATGTACCATGGAAACCTTCTTTCAACTGTCCAAGTGACTATAATGAGGGAGGCTGAATTTTCCTTAGTGTTGTGGTATCCTCATCAGAGCATTAGCTGGCTGGCAATGCCTTTGCTGCAATATGCTTCTGCCCATTTTAGCCATATCCACCAACAGCCTTTTTGTTCTTGTCTTTCATTTATTGTGTATGCCTTTTATTATTCTCGTGTCATTAGTCTGTATTAGGTTCATTGGACCTCCTAATTCAATAGCTTGGGCTCTTGGAACCCTTCAAAAGAAGCTTTAAATTTCTTAATGATAAACTTCTGATCCCTGCAGATGATTACAATTATTCACCTACAATTATAATTTTATTAATATTCTTTTGCACCTAAATCAAGTAAATGATATAAGAAAGATTTATATGCTCTCAGAGATGAAAAACACATTTTTCTCTCATATGCCTTTTTCTATAACTATCTTAACAGATGGATTGTTACCACGAGGCATACTTGATACAATGTTTTCCTACTTTCTCACTCATGACATGGTAAAATACATGATCTTGAAGCGTAAATCAAAGGAGACAGATTTGACATGAATATGTAACACAACAATCGTTTAATGCACATACACTCTTCAATTAGAGAATGTAAAATATTATGATGTCCTTTCTTATCATATAGGTCTGAATACACTCTCACAATTTTCTATATTTCATTATAAATGTTCCTAATCTGTTTCTCTTCTTTATATGGTCTTTGTCACTGCAAACAACTTAGATAATGGGATCTAATTATGCAAATTGAAAGCATGCAAAAAATATATTATTAGCAAAATAATTTATCAAGGTCACAAAATTTAATTTAAACATACCTAAATTTTGTCTAAGATGGAGTAGTATCATTGGCTGTAATGCTCTTGATGTAATAAACATGTTATGTTAAAATAAGTCAAATCATGGTCTGATTTTATATTTTATATTTTATTTCTACTTGAGGAATATTTTATTAATGATGTCCTTCAACTCATTCAAAGTCGTTTATAGGTGGAAAATGGTGCAATAAAAATAGACTATTTAATAAATTAGATTTTTTTTATTTTATCTTACTACTGCATGAAACTTAAGTCTATTGTTTCACTTTTAATGCGTCTATAAACCTTAGATTCTTATGGGATTGTTGTAATGTCTATGGATAGGCTTCTTATTGTTTTCATCATTCAAGGATTAATAAAACAACTAGTAATTTGAAGATTTTCTTCTCTCTTCTGAGATCAGTGATTAAGACATGCAACACCATCTTGTTATTCGCTTAAAACAACCAATATTCTTAGATGCCCATGACTTTGATTTTGGCATATGATGCGTTGGAGAAACTCAGACAGAAGTTCCATATACATCATCATTTCTTTGCTGTATTTACACTCTATGTTTACATTGTTTAATTGATATTTCTAGGTGACTTTTTTTTGTTTTGCAGTGAGACGAGAGATCAAAATATTAAGATTGTTTATGCATCCGCATATTATACGACTTTATGAGGTGATTGAGACACATTCAGACATTTTTGTTGTGATGGAGTATGTTAAATCTGGCGAGCTATTTGATTATATTGTTGAAAAAGGAAGGTTACAGGAGGTTGAAGCTCGCCGCTTCTTCCAACAGGTACTTGAGAATTTCATGTTTTTTGTACCTTGCCCTTGGATGTATCTAAAAATCAAATTTCCCATTTCATTATCTAATGGCAAGTAGTCTATTTTTGTTTGTTTGGCACATGTTTTGGTTGAGCACGTTTAAAAGCAGGAAAAGTCTGTCTTTTCCAGATGCTTTCAAGAATTAGTCTCTGCTTTCTTTCCTGTTCAGTGTGTCTTTCGTTGAAGATTCATTGAGAACTTGTGTTGTTTTACATGGCAATGGCATATTGATATTGATGTCAGCTTTAGGGCATATTGATAAATTTTAGTACATTCTCTAATCTTCTGCACATGCCTGACTTCCCTCTAATAATCTGAAATATGCCTGCCTTCCCCCTCTAATAATCTGAAACATGCCTGACTTCCTTTCTTCTTTTGTTGTCAAAAACCTATGTCTTCACCAAATAGATTATATCTGGTGTTGAGTACTGCCACAGAAACATGGTTGCTCATCGGGACTTGAAGCCAGAGAACTTGTTGTTGGATTCAAAGTGCAATGTTAAAATTGCTGACTTTGGCTTAAGTAATGTTATGCGTGATGGCCATTTTCTGAAGACTAGCTGTGGAAGCCCAAATTATGCTGCTCCTGAGGTATTGAGAAATTTTGATGTGTTGATGTTTCATTTCTCGATTTACTTTGATTTGTACTGTGATGAGTTAATCCTCTTTAGGTCATTTCTGGAAAACTTTATGCTGGACCTGAGGTTGATGTGTGGAGTTGTGGTGTCATTCTGTATGCTCTTCTTTGTGGTACCCTTCCCTTTGACGATGAGAATATTCCAAACTTATTTAAGAAAATAAAGGCAAGAAATCCTATAATAATACACAATCTCTTTACCATCCATAAACATAATACACTGACAGATTCACCATTGTTAATAATCTAGGGAGGCATATATACTCTTCCTAGCCATTTGTCTGCTCTTGCCCGAGATTTGATTCCTAAAATGCTGGTTGTTGATCCTATGAAGAGAATAACCATTCCTCAGATCCGTGAACATGCATGGTTCAAGATTCGTCTTCCTCGCTATCTAGCTGTTCCTCCACCAGATACTTCACAACAAGCTAAAAAGGTGGGGACTTTTTAGTTGATACTCCGATTGGTTATTATTGCTTTGGTTGATGACAATATGTTAATACTTGTTTCTGTTAGGTTGTGATAGCTCAGATAAGAACTCCAAGTAGTTATTTCTAAGGAATGAAATAATAGAGTAGAAATATATATTCTCATTCCAATATTTAGTTCTTAAGAATGTTGTTCAAGTAATAAGCAAAGAATAGTCACCAAATAGCAAAGTATGAAAATTCTAAACTCTCTCACTGTTCTGCAAGGTTGTCTTCTGGTTTTTAGTAGGTGATTTGAAGATTCTACAATCTTTCTCACAAACAGTTGACCATCCTTACAGATCGATGAAGACATCCTTCTGGAAGTGACTAAGATGGGTTTCGACAAGAACCAGTTGGTCGAGTCTCTTCGTAACAGGATACAGAATGAGGTATTTCATTCAATCAAAGAGCTTCCTTGAGTTAGCAACTTCTTAGTATGGAACTATGACTGAATCCATCAGTGTTCATAATCAGGCGACTGTTTCTTACTACTTGCTTGTGGACAATCGTTTCCGCGCGACCAGTGGCTATCTCGGTGGTGATTTTCAAGAAACCATGGTATTCAAACTTTTATAACTCGATCACGCAACTGCGAATTATTTGGCTGCTTATTCGGGATTAAATACATGTTTTGCAGGATTATTTGAATATCCATTCAAGTGACATGGCAGCTCCACATCGCCAACCTGGTTACATGGAGCAACAGGGGATGATTAATCCAAGAGCACCACATTCCCCTGCTTCTGAAAGAAAATGGGCTCTTGGTCTTCAGGTTCTCATTTGATCCTCTCTCTAAATTAAGTTGTTCGATTAGTCCTTAATATGCAAAGCTTTGATCATCCAGTCTCGAGCCCATCCTCGTGAGATCATGACAGAGGTTCTCAAAGCCCTGCAAGAGCTGAATATTTCTTGGAAACAGATTGGGCATTACAACATGAAGTGCCGTTTTTTCCCTGGTTTTGCTGATTCTCCAGCTGCTATCGAAACTGAAGGTGCAGGTGCTGATAAAGAGCCTTTGGTGGTAAAGTTCGAAATGCAGGTAAAAACCTTCCTCGTTGATCCTCTCTCTAACCACCAATAGCCATCATATGTGATTTTAAGAACTGATCGATGGATTCATGTAAGCAGCTTTACAAGACCAAGGAAGACAAGTACCTCCTCGATCTGCAGAGGGTTAGCGGCCCTCAGCTATTGTTTCTTGACTTGTGTGCTGCATTTCTCGCTCAGCTTAGAGTTCTGTGACGATCCTACTTAATTGTTGATATAAGATGGATTCGAGCAATTTCTAACACTTTATATACTACAATAGTGTTGTACATATCAATGGTTTGACGATCACTAAGCTCGTAGAACAGAGCGGTTTCTTCATCAAAGTCTTCCCTTTTGTAGCATTACTTGTTTGATTGATGCATTTTCACAAGAACAATTGTGGAGAATTTAAACCAGTTGAGCATTGCATTCTTGATAGGAAAAAAGCGCATTCACATGTTTGATTACATGATTCAGGAGCTACATCTTAGTGCAAACCCTAACCCTAGAGAATAGGAAAATATTAGCCGCCGAAACCGTAGAGGGTGCGGCCCTGGCGCTTGAGGGCGTAGACAACGTCCATGGCGGTGACGGTTTTGCGGCGGGCGTGCTCGGTGTAGGTGACGGCGTCGCGAATGACGTTCTCGAGAAAGATCTTGAGGACGCCGCGGGTCTCCTCGTAGATAAGGCCGCTGATGCGTTTGACGCCGCCGCGTCGGGCGAGGCGGCGGATAGCCGGCTTAGTGATGCCCTGGATGTTGTCGCGAAGGACCTTGCGGTGGCGCTTAGCTCCGCCTTTGCCGAGCCCCTTGCCTCCCTTGCCACGGCCGGACATGTCGACGAACGGGGTGGAAGAAATACAAGAAATTCGAGAAGGGGAACAGCCGGTGGGGCGGAAGGCTGTGAGCGGGGAAAATTTATAGAGAGTGAGGAGAGGAGGGATCCGTGGGATGGTGTTTATTGTTCGTTCGATTTGGTTTGTAGAGTTGAGATCTGTTTGGGTTGCTTAGTCCGGATCAGTGACGTGTCTGTCTTGGATCCGACGCTTTTGGAGGCATCTTTCGGATTTTCATATTTGATGGCTTTGCCTTTGGATTTGTAAGGATGGTCATATTTATTTAAAAAAAAAAGTAAAAATTGAAAATATAAAAAAAATGAATAGATTTTCTTAATGAACGTTTTTCTGTATAATAATCTTATTTGTAACAAGTAATAAGCAAACAAGGACAACATCATGTGCGACAAATAACTGCCAGCACACTGTTTGAGATGATAAAAGCAAACTCATGTGTTTATAATTTGATTTTTTTTTTAAATGAGATGAATATTTTTAAAAGAGGACTTTTGAATACACATAAATTATATTTTAGATTATAAATTATATTTTAGGTTTAGTCGACAAGTGAATTAGAGAAAAATGAAATTATTTTAGATTTTTCGACAAGCAAATTAGGAAAAAGACTATCTCTTTTGAATTACTCGTATGATCTAAACATTTGAATTATAAAAAAGATTGATTTTTTTATTGAATACATATAAACGTAGAGAGATAAAATGATAAGAGTTTAACAAAATAAAAGGGAGCATTTTGATTCGAATGCGACAGGCCATGGCGAAACCAATAATATTCTATCCGCCGGTTGGAGCAATTTATTTGACATGCAAAGTAGAAAAATCTCAACCATCGCCTCAGATATGGGATTAAGGGAGGATTTAGTCCGTGTTATCCATGATAATCTTAGTTATTTATTTAAAATTATTAATGAAAATTTTATTTAATCTTAGATAATTAACGAAATTTGGCACAACATCGAGCCGACATCGAGGTGCCAAAATAAAATTATCTGATACATAAGAACGAAATGTTTGTTATGCTTAATATCTATAGCTTAATCTGTATCTATCTTTAATTCTGTCCTTTATTTAAACAGTTTTTTCTTTGCCAAATTGCCTGAAGCTTATGTGGTTTTCAATCCAATCGTAGATGTTATGCCTATTATACCTCCTTTTTTTTCTATTAGCCTTTGTTTGACAAGCTGCTATAAGTTTTCGATAAAATTTTTAATACTTTGCCAAATAGACTCATTTTGCCAAATCCAAATCGATTCATAATGTGGATTACCTCGAGAAATAGCAATAGAGCTTTTACAAACATTTGTAATTCATGGTCTAATCAAACAACATGTTGCTTCTAACATAGGAATTGTTAAAAGTAAAATTCGGAACAAGAACCCATTGTATGGGAAATACTACAAGAAGTTATGCAGGGGCATCTTGTATTATTGAATAGAGCACCCACCCTACACAGATTAGGCATACAAGCATTCCAACCTATTTTAGTGGAAGGGAGTGCTATTTGTTTACACCCATTAGTTTGTAAGGGTTTCAATGCAGATTTTGATGGGGATCAAATGGTTGTTCATGTACCTTTATCTTTGGAAGCTCAAATGGAGGCTCGTTTTACTTATGTGTTTCTCATATGAATCTCTTGTCTCCAGCTATCGGGGATCCTATTTCTGTACCAACTCAAGACATGCTTATTGGACTCTATTTATTAACAATCGGAAATCGTCGAGTGTGCAAAAAAATAGGTATAATCCATATAATAGTGGAAACTACCAAAAAAAAAGAGTTGATAATCATAATAATAACTATAGGTATACGAGGGAAAAAGAACCCCATTTTTCTAGTTCCTATGATGCACTTGGAGCTTATCGACAGAAAAGAATCAGTTTAGATAGTCCTTTGTGGCTCCGATGGAGACGAGATCAACGTGTCATTGGTTCAAGAGAAGTTCCCATCGAAGTTCAATAT
>JBBMJZ010017534.1:0-10925 GCA_037833815.1 Zingiber zerumbet | reverse complement strand
ATAGGTTGTAATGGTCCAATACCCAAAGTTTGAAAAACTGATTTTGGCATTACATTAATTGAAGCTCTTAAATCCAACATAGCATCTTTAAAAAGACTATTCCCAATCTCACAAGGAACTGTAAAAACTCCAGGATCTTCGCATTTCTGAGGAACTGTTTGAAGAAGTGCAGACACATTCTTGCCCATGCTAATTAACTCATTCCCCTTCAATTTCTTCTTATGTACACAAAGATCCTTCAAAAATTTTGCATACTTTGGAATTTGCTTGATCATTATTACTAAAGGAACATTTACTTCCACCTTGCTAAATAAATCCACAAGCTCTTGGAACTCCTTTGCTTTCTCCTCCTCTACATTCTTCCTTGATTGAATTTTACGTTGAGGGAAAGGCAATGGAATGCTCGGCTCTGAATTCTGAAATCTTGCATTCTAGATTTGTTGTTTTCTGGAGTTGTTGCTACTGTAAACTGTTCAATTGGAGATATGTTGCTGGAAACTTCCGGAATACCACTTCATGCTCCAAATCCAAAGGATCCATGTGAATTTGAGTGGAACTCGAAATTGGCACATTCTGAACTTCTAGAATTTCTTCTCTGCTGATATTGAATTGTTGATTTTCTAAAAACTTTTTAGCAGCTTCTCCTTCTCTTGTAAATTCTGAAACTTTTCTCCCACTCCTTAAAGTTAATGCACTAACATTCCTTTTAGGATTAGGAGTTGTTTGTGAAGGCAATTGACTAGATCCTTGAGCTTGAATCTGATTAATGCTGGAAGCTAATTGCCCAATCTACCTCTCTAAGTTTTGAAGAGTAGAATCTGTTCTTTGCTGGTTCTGATTTTGCTGAAGGATTTGTTGCATCAATTTCTCCAATCTAGCTTGTTGTGGATCTGAATTTGAAGCATTATTGGAACCTCCTTGAGTTAAACTCAACCTTGTAGGTGCTGGAAGTGCTGGAATTGCTTGTTGTGCCCAATTCTACCCTTACTGGAAATTCTAATTTTGAGATTGATAATACTGATTCTGATTCTGAAATTGCTAATAAGGCTGATACGATTGCTGATATTGATTTGCAGGGTTGTAATGCTACTAGAAACCTTGTTGAGGTTGCTGGAAACCTTGTTGGAAATTCTGATTATGCTGCTGATTTTGCTGATTCAAAGATGGTTGTTGATAAAACAAATTACCATACCTCAAATTTGGATGATCTCTCCAACCAGGATTGTATGTAGAAGAATGAGGATCATATTTTTGTTGGAATTGAGCTCTAGAGAAAGCTGCCAAAGACTCATCTTGATGGAGGTTCAGACACAATTCAGAAACATGATCTTGACTTGAGCAAATACTACAAACCACATTTTGTTTACATGGAATTGTACATTTGGAACCATAGAAGATTGAGTAGCATTGTTTAAGGCCAATTGTTTCACCAATGATGTTAATTCCAACAATGAGTTTCTTATCTCTTTTTGTTCATTAAAAACCATTTGAACTTCACCAACTCCTCTAGTAGTGAGTGCTCTACTTTCAAACTGCTGTGAATTTTCAGCCATGCTCGAAATCAATTCCCTTGCTTGCTCTGGAGTTTTGTTCACTAAAGCTCCTCTAGCCACTGCATCTATCATACTTCTGTCCATAGGCAATAAACCCTCATAGAAGTATTGGATTAGTAACTGCTCGCTAATTTGGTGTTGAGGACAACTTGAGCATAGCTTCTTGAATATCTCCCAATAATCATAAAGTGTCTCTCCCACCACTTGTTGAATGCCACATATACTTTTCCTGATAGTTGCAGTCCTTGACTCTGGAAAGAATTTCTCCAAGAAAGCTTTCTTCATATCAATCCAAGAGGTGATGTATCATGGTGGCAAATAATACAACCAATCTTTTGCTACTCCAGTTAGTGAAAATGGAAAAGCCCTTAGCTTCATATCCGCTTCTGAAATTCCTTGTGGCTTCATGGTTGAGCAAACCACATGGAATTCATGCAAATGTCTATTTGGGTCTTCTCCAGATAATCCTTGATATTTGGGAAGCAAATGAATCAGCCCAGATCTTAGCTCAAAATCTCCTGCCAAGGTTGGATAAGTGATACATGAATACTTGAATGCCTCATCAGGAGCTGCAAGCTCCTTCATGGTTCTGCTATGATCAACCATGGGGGTATCGGAAGATGACAAGGAACTTCCTGAGTCCTCTGAAATTTTCTCTTGTATTCTCAAAACTCTGAAGGTCCTCTCAATCTCTGGATCTAACTCAAACAATTTGTCTGTCGAAGATCTGGTCATAAAAACACTTTAACTGAACATTCAAATAGATATTCTGTGAAAACAAAGAAGATGCAGAACAAAGAAACTAAAGAGATGCAAAATCTAAAATCAAACACATTCTACTAGTTATTTCTATTCCCCAGCAACGGCGCCAAAATTTGGTGTCATCCATATTGCATGTCACGTGGTGCATCAAATTAATTAAAATTAGAACATTTCAATACTTAAGATAAGAGATGTAGTATGGAGTCGCAAGTCGTATTTTTCCAAGGATAACTAGCAAAATGTGTTGTTTGATTTAAATTTGAAATTATTCTAAAAATAAAATGAACATGCCACAACAAAAGAATTGCAAGCAATTATACTAAGAAATGCCTAAACCTAACTTAACTAATCACTCTCTAACTAGACTAAGCAAAATAAAGCTATTGGAACAATCTGAAACTCCTAGAGTAGGATTAACCAGTAAACCTCAAAAACATTGATCTGTAAAACACTAAATCCAACACCTAGGGGCAATTACAGAAATTAAATCTAACCTAATGCAAGGAAACACTTCAAACTAAATATCTAAGTCTTTATCCTACTTAACTTTCTAGACAAACTACACAGCATCACTACATCAAATGAAATAAACTGAACATCAATTAAAACTTGTCAACCAACTAAAAAAATAAACCAGATACCTAACTTCTAACTACACCTATATTAAATGGCACTTGAACTTCTTACACTTCAATCCGGAAACTAAACCAAACAGGATGAGGCAGTTGCAACTAAAAACATCTAATGAAACTTAAAACACTTGTGTTGAATGATGATTAAGCAAATTAAAATTCAAACCTAGAACTTAACTAAACTTAATGAAACAATTCAAATCTTAAACAACCAAAAGCAACTCACTATGACTTTATTATTCAGAATGTGCAGAAATTAAAATCAGAAATCCTTCAAATCATTTCAAGAATTTAATCCATCCTAACAATCTAATCAACCATGAGCTTGAGAATGTTCAAATGATACTCAAAGTTCACTTAGCTACTAACCTAACTAATACTCTAAATTAACCAACCACAAATTCTGAATCAATTTAGAAGTTGCTGAACAATGATTACTGTGTCAAAATTGCAATCTAAGTTTGATCTAATAAATGACTCAAGTGCAAAGAAAATTTCCCATTCAAATCTACACATCTCAGATCTAAACTAAGAAAAATACATCTTAATCCATCTCATCCGGAAACTGAACAGAGAAGTAAAATAGAATTTGAATCTAAACTATCTCAAAGCTGCAACATATAGAAATGGGTTGTGATCAATAGAACAAAACAGAACAATGAAAATCTGCAACTAAATCTAAGATCTAGGTTAAGAAAACACTGAAAAACATTCACAAACTCCAAATCCAAGTCCAAATTCCTTCTCGTCGCAGATCTACGAAGAAGCCTCAGGGAACACCTATACAGCTCTCAACAACAACATCTAGAAACTTCAGCCTATGAATAAGGATCTCCAAGCTGCAGAGAACGCCCTTCTTGCTTGTGATCTTGTTGCGTGAAGAGCAGGGAAGAAAAATGACGATCGCCGCTTAAAATCGAATAATTTGTTCGATCTCAAGGCAACGAGCTGATCTGGAGTCGAAACAAATACAAAAGCTTTAGGAGAACTCCAAATAAACTTCGCAAACGCCTGGAAGCCATAGATCAAGAGAACGCCCTTAAATCTGTGGATGAATAGAATCGCGGAAGAGAAATGTCGCAACCTAGGGAACGCCCTTGAATCGCGATGCTGCTCTTCACTTGCTGATTGCTGTTGATTTCTGAAGTCGCCGTTGAAGTTAGAATCGAGACCGAGATCGAGAGGTGGTGAACGGGGCCTGCGTCGCGCGCGGAAGAAGAAGCGGCACGATGAACAGTAGCGCAAGCCATTGTTCACCGTGCCATTCTTTCGTTTTTTAGTCTCAGCTCAGACCGGGTTCATTGCCTGGTCCGGTTTAGGCACAACAGCAGTTGATTCAGTCCACCAAGTTTAACAGTAAATTGGTGCAGTTCAACTCCATGTTCAAGCTCAACTCTTGAGTGCATCCAATGTGGTCTATGAACCCCGAATCTTCACCTACAACCAAAATTCAAACGTATAAGGCATAAATTATTCACAAAAAGTATCTAATTAAACTAGCTCAATATGTAACTTGAAGAACAAAATATAGTTCCAAAGTCAATTACTTGAACTAAACAAACCCAAAAACCCATCAATTCGAATCAAAGTATAACACCAATCTAACAACTCATCTGTTGACTTTAAGGATGCTAGTGTGGCTAAAGCTTCTATGAAGCCAAGGAAAATCATTAGGAAGATATTAAGGAAAGTTATCCCTTAGAAATACCTAGCACACTCAAGGAGCATCAATAGGTTTTGGGTTCCTAAAAGTGTATTTGCTGCACCCTAGGTGGGTTTAGAGTGTATCAATTCTAATTGGAAAGGTAGTTAATCCAACCACGGTAAAGTTGAGACTTTAGAAATTTTCAAGGTATTGTGACATCTTGGAAATGAGAAATAGATTCTTTACTCTTGAAGAGTAAAATGTGCCAATAAATTTGAATTAGTAAGTTTGATTAAATATGCACAAATAGGATAGAAGTTTAAGAAATGTCAAGTTGAAATTTTAACATTTTCTAGGGAAATAAGAGCAAACTTAGATTTACTTTTATTTTAGGGATTAATTATGATACTTAGAAAATCTAGGCATTTTCTTTATTCTAAACTTGTCATGTTTTGTTTGCCCTATCACATGCAATGTCATCATGTCATACATCTTGCATTGAAAATGACTCATATCATACATACACCATTTAGATCAAGATATGATAGATTTTTTTTTATAAAATTATGCATTTGATGTATGCCATCATCTTTTACATGCATTGTTTTTAAATTCCCTATAATTAAGGACAATGACATTAATTGACATCCTAGGTTGGGTGATCAAAGCTTAAATGTCTAGTTAGAAATGTATGAGCCCTTAGTTAAGAAAAACCTAATTTACATCTTATAAAAACCATAGGGATGACTTGTATGTGTATTGAGGCACATTATATACAAGTGAGATGCTAGGTGGATGAGCAAAACTCATGATGTTGATTAAGTACATCTATTTGAGTTTTAGTATCATCAAAACACATAGATTATGTGAAGTCCAATCATTGAGAAAACTAATGCATGTAGAAGTCATGTGTATTTAGCCCAAAGAACATGGTTGAAAATTAATTTTAAAAATATTTTCAAAAATATTTTAGAAAAACTTGGTGAAGTCTATTTGTTGATAGTAATCGCCATTGATTAGTTAAATACAAATTAAAGTAAAACATTAAATATTTAAATGGTTTTTAATTTTATGTAAATCTTTGAAAATGGGACATATTTTCATAGAAATTTATTTTTCCCTAATAGTATATGATATAAGTAATGTCTATGTAAAATTCATAATTTTTCGAATATCATAGAATTATTTAGGGTTTCTGAAATTAAATATGAAATTACATTCGAAAACCAGAAACCCCAATTGATTAGGCACTATTTAGACACTATTGCTAATCGATTGGGAAACACTAGAATCAATTGAAAAGGGGCACTAATCAATGCAGACAAGTGGTATTTGATTGGCGCCCAATGTCAATCGATTCGGACAGGTTGTAATCAATTGATAACAGAAACCAATCCATTATAAATGCTTTTTTTGGCTCAAATGATTTGATTTCAACCTATTAAATCATGTTTAGTTAAGTTAACCATCTCTAATTCTATGAAGTGCTTAGGTAAGGATTTAAGGGTAATTTTCTTGATGAAAATAATAAACAAATGGTTAAAAGAGATAAATTTGGAGTTGAGGAGGTTTGGATTTAGGATTGAACTCCAAATTATTGTTGGTGCAATGATAGAAGTTAATGCATATTTTGAGTGGAGGTCTCCCTTAAAGACATGATTTAGATTTTTTTTTTCAGAGATGAGGAGACAGTGGAAGATTAGAAATCTTCATTGTGATGGATATTTGCTCAAGGTTAAGCATAGGTTACAAATGAAAGGTATGAGACTTTCATTGGGTCCTTTTGAACAAATTGACTCTCAAAGTGAGTTTTTGATATGTGTCAAAGAAGGAGAAAATGCGGGGTTTAAGTTAGAAACCTCCATTCATATTTTGGCATGGGATGAAGTTGGGTTAATGGGTTAGCCTAATTTAAGCATATTTTCAAAATTCAAAAAAAGAAAGATTGTTGGTGCAATTGTCTTCGAGTCAAGGTTGACCAGTTTAACTAAGCTTGATTGGATTCAAGCTTAAGTTTCAATGTTTAGACAATATATGAGAAGAGGTCAAGTATGTCAAGGTTGACCAGATACTTGACAATATATGAGAGATAAATCAAGTATATCATGGAGGATCAGATACTTGATTGAGGAAGTCCAAACTAGAGGTTAGGCAAAGTAAAGTCCTAACTCAAGGGTTAGGCAAAGGGAAGTTCAAGTGGGATAAGGAGGACCGCACGTTGGCAAAGAAAATCTTTAACAGAGGTTAGGCAGGGTGGAAGTCTACTGAGTGACTAGTCCTAACTGAGATTATGCAAGAGGAAAATCCAAATAGGTAAAGGAGGACCACTTGGTTATTGAAAGCCCTAACTGAGGTTAGGCAGGGTGGAAGTCTATCAAGTGATTAGTCCTAACTGACGTTAGACAAAAGAAAAATTCAAGTGGGTCAAGTGTTGGGAGATTGTTAGTGTAATAGTTCTCGAGTCAAGGTTGACCATTTTGACTAAGCTCGAGTCGGTTCAAGCTTAAATTTCAATGTTTGGACAATATGTGGGACAATAAGTGAGAAGAGGTCAAATAGGTCAAGGTTAATTGGATATTTGACGATATGTGAGACGAGAGTCAAGTAGGTCATGGAGAACTAGATACTTGAATGGAAAGCCCTAACTGGACATTAGGCAAGGTAAAGTCCTAACTCAAGAATTAGGCAAGAGTAAAGTCCTAACTAGAGGTTAGGCAAGGCAAAATATTAACTTGAGGGTTAGGCAAAGGTAAAGTCCTAACTGCGGTTTGGCAAAGGAAAGTCTAAGTGGGTCAAGGAGGATCCAACGTTGGCAAAGGAAAATCTAAGTGGATCAAGAAGGATCTCACGTTGGCAAAGAAAAGCCCTAATTGTGGTTAGGCAAAGAGAAGTCCAAGTGACTCAAGGAGGACCGCACATTGGTAAAGGAAAGTCCTAACTACGGTTAGGCAAGAGGAAAATCTAAGTGTATCAAGGAGAATTGTATTTGGTAATTGGAAGTCCAACTGAAAGTTAGCAAAGTCCAAGAAGGTCCAAGGTTGACAGGATACTTGGTTAGGAAGACCCAACATATCACGGTTAACCGGAGGTTGGGCAAGGGAACCCTAGACTTGGGTTAAGCAAGTTAGGGTTGAACATAATCGATTAGGCCAAAGCCAATCAATCAGGTGATCAATTGTGAACCTTTCTTCATGAAATAGAAAGGTTCTGGATCAATTGGGCAATCGATCAAGGGCTACGCCAATCGATTAAGTGATCAATTGGGAGCTTTTCTTCATGAAACAATAGGTGTCTTAATCGATTAGGTAATCTATTAGGAGCATGCTTGATCGATCAGCTGATTGATCAAAAGAAGTTTTTTCGTTAAGCACAGTAGCTTCCTGTGAGGAGCTTAATCGATTGGGAGAATCATGAGTGAACAACAAGCTTCTAAATCGATCAAGTGATTGATTGAAGCTACATAATCGATTGGGTAATTGATTGGGAGAGTTTCTGAGCTAACAGTGGGCATTGTAATCGATTGGGTGATCGATTAAGAAGCCCTGTAATTGATTGGGTGATTGATTAGGAGAAAGGAAAAAGAGCTATTGTGAGGTTTGGATGGCTAGATTTGCTCAGATCTGACGTGACAATCGATTGAGAGTAAGGCTAATTGACTGGAAACCCTAGATCACGAGGTATAAAGGGTTTTGGCGAGTTCAAATCAACTCTTCTTCTCCATCTTTCTCCGCCAGTTTTTTAGGGTTTTAGAAGAGAGTGCTACTGTATTTCCAAACCAATAAGAGGCATCTATAAGCAAAAAGAGATCAAGCAAGAAGGTTTTTATTTGTATTGTGTATTTACTTCTTATTTGCCATTGTATTCTTATTGTGAGCTTGTACGAGGTTTCTTCACCTCTAGATTATTTCTGAGAAGGAGTATTTTTCATAGTGGAGAGTGTACACTATTTGGATCCTTGGATTAGTTACCTAAATGAGGTAGATACCAAGTAAATCCTAGTGTTAGTAATTACTTCGAGTTTTTCTCTGCAATAAATCATCATTAAAGCGATTGGAGCTAATCACTTCCCCCTCTAGCTCCCAGAGTGTCCTAACAAGTAGTATTAGAGTAAGGTCGCTCTTCATTGGATTATCGCTGAAAGAGTAACGAGCTAGAGGAAGAAGAAGAAGTGTTGAAGTGAAGCCCTAATTCTAATGGTCAAATATTCATCATCAAGGAGCTTAACTTCAAATGGATTTCCAAGACGGATTCAGATACAACACTCGGGCACCTCCACCATTCGGATTGGAAAACTTCGATATTTGGAAATCAAGGGTTAAAAACTAATTTATGATAGAGATAGAGCAATGATTTGCTCTAATGGAGAAATTTTAAGTTCTAATGAATAACAAAGGGAAGCTTCTTAAAAAAAAAAAGCAAATGGACTAAGGAGCAATTAAAAAAATACGAGGCAAATGATAAGGTAATCAAAATTTTGGTTAATTTATTACCTAACAATATCATGTACAAAATAGGGGATTACAAGAGTGCAAATGAATTATGGTGCAAGCTTGAAAAGTTTCATGAAGAACCCCACTTTGCCAAATCAAGACAAATCCAATGAGGGAGATTCATTGGATCAAGAAGAAGAAAATTCAGAAGTTGAGAGGTTCTAACATCTGAAGAGGATATTGAAGAGGCATCCACCTCAAGGATTGAGAGAGAGCGTAAATCTTTGACACCGGACCAAGAAGTAGCTTTTACTTTTGGGTCAAATGAAGAAAGATCAAATGTCACCCCAAAAAAAAAGGTATAAAAATTTTAATTTATAAAAATAAAGATCATATCATTTATTTTAAGTGTAGGGAAAATGAACATTACAAGAGTAAGTGTCCAAAGTTAACCAAGAAAAGGGTCAATTGGCTCCTAAGGTCAAAGAAAAATCAAAAGAAGTCGGCCCCATGATACGAAAGGGCAAGGAGCACATTATGTGTTTCTTGTACAAACCAAAGGGACATTATCAGTACCAATATCTAAAGAGGAGAAATCTGACCAAGAAGAAAGGAAGAAGCTCAAATCAAGGGGAAGCTTCAAAGGATAAAATTAAGGTACCATTAGTTAATGATACTTATTTAAATCATGATAAAAAGCATACTAAAAATAATTTTTATCTTTTCAATACTATTTATCATGAAAATATAATACATGGAAAATCTAAGGACAATTAGAAGTCATTCCATGCTAGAACTACTTTACCTAAGGATAGGAAGATAGATAACAATTTAGGCAAGAACTATAAGGATTTTAAATATATGCCTAGAAATAAAAAAGTTCAAGGAAATCAAGAAAAATTCAAATTTAAGGATTGATGATAGAAAATTAAGTCTTGAGGTTAAGACTTGATAAATTAGAAAAAACCCTTAAAAGAATAGAAAACGTCTTCAAGGGATCAAATGAGCATAATCTAGGAATAGATAGGCAAAACCCATTCAATGGTAAGAGAGGTTTAGGATACAAACCAAAAGCCAAGGAGAATGTGCCCTCATACCATAGAGTTTCATATAGCTATAGAGTTAACCCTAGGTCTAGAAGTCAAATCAAGATAACAAGGAAAGTTATCTCTAGAAGTAACCTTGAAAAGACTAGTGTGACTAAATCTTTTGAGAAGCCAAGGAAAGTCATTAAGAAAGTCACATGGAAAATTATTCTTAGAGTTGACCTAGAGGTAACTAAGACTTCTAAGAAGTTTAGAAAAGTCATTAGGAAGATATTAAGGGAAGTTATACCAAATGAATATCTAGAACACCCAAGGAGCACCAATAGATTTTGGATTCCTAAGAGTGTGTTCGCTACACCCTTGATGGATTTTGGGATCTGTCAACTCTAATTGGAAGTGTAGTTAACTCAACCTTGGTGAAGTTGAAACTTTAGAGCATTTTTAAGGTGTCATTACACCTTGAAAATAAAGGTTTAATCCTGACTCTTGGAAGAGTAAGAATGTGCTAATAAATTTGAAGAATTAAACTTGATCAAATTGGCATAATTAGGATAGAAATCAAAGAAATGCCAAGGTAAAAGTTTGGGCAATTTCTCAAAGGAATAAGGGCAACTTTGGTTTATTTTCAAATTTAGCTATTAGTTAGTGATACTTAGATATATAATCTAGATATGTTATTTATGCTAAAATTGCCAAGATTGTGTGCCCTATCATATGTCATAACTGTAGGCGCAGTGGGGCCGGCAAGAGGGGGTGAATTACCTGCAAACAAAAATACCCTCCTCAAAGCTTTCAACTTTAAAATAAAAGCAACAATTATAAAATTAAATAGAGCTAAAATAAAAATAGAGAAAAAC